>JADAQX010000220.1:0-65949 GCA_015476325.1 Cardiosporidium cionae | reverse complement strand
TCTGACGTCTGCGTCCCATGCACTTGAAGATTTCTCGGTCCACGTATACAACAAGAAAGATAAAAAGCTTTCTTCAAAATCAAAAGCAAAGCCAAGTAAAGTTGCTGGCACAGGCAAATCTAACCAAAAATCGATCAAACAGAAGAGTAACAAAGTCAAGAGAACTTCCACTTTGTGCATTAGTCGCCAATCAACTCGGCAGAACCCAATTTCTAACGCGCAATGGACAACTCTGTTTTGCAAAAGACCACTTAAAGGACAATTCTTACGTATTCAGTCTTACACCAATACAGGCTTGCAGCTGTGCGAAATGGAAATCATACCGAAGAGTACTACAGCATAATGCGTACAAAAGTGCCCGAATCATATCTTACACTACTTTCCTTCTCGAAAACATGCCATGGAAATTTTTTATCACCAATTTATATTGTTTATATTTCTTCATGCAGTAAAAAACTTGGCATTGCAAAAACCAGCATTGCTGGTAGTAAATGGAGAGAAGAGACGTGATAAAACTGCAGTGGACGGAATTACCAATTTAAACGAACGGCAATGTAGGACTCTCCGTTCGGTAAGGGAGGCTTTGTTTTTTCATTAAGTATTTGCTGACTAAATTCAACCACGACATACAACAGGCTGAATCTTCACTTTTCCTCGATTAATTGCCTGCTATGTTTGTACAATAAAACTTGTCAGCCAGTGCATATGTTGATCGATTAAACAGGGTGGGAATAATCGATGGGAGGTACATCTGGGTTCCCGATACCACACTATTTACGGAGTCCGAGTTCTCTTCTCGCAAAAGGCAATTCAGAAATTCATCTCCTTGGAAATTATTGTCAGTACGCGAATAAAGCGGGGTAAGAAAATCAAACGAAAATTAACCAAACATTGCGCTAAAATAAAAAATTTAAAAACATTGGGAGAATCATGGATATCTTTTGATTGCGACGTTCCTGTCCGCGGCAATATAGTGACAATAACTCCAACTGGAGGAGTAGGTCTTAACTTCTGCGAAATTCAGGTGATGGGTGAACGAGTGGTAGTGAAGAAAAAACCGCGAACAACTACTACAACAACCACCGCCACCACAACCACCACAACCACCACAACCACCACCACTACACAGATACCTTTTACTCACCAGCTATTTTCCGTTGCAGAAACCACAACGGTACCCGAGACTAGTGCAAACACACACACTACCGCAATTGCTGCGGGAGCAGTAGTGTTACTCGTCATTGGAGTCGTATATGGTATTCGACGCTGGAACAAAAAGACGGAAGCACTCACTCCCAATGACTTCGATGACTTCGAAGCTCCATCTCAGAATCTGAATCCTCAATTCCTACCGCAGATGCTCTTATAGTTTGCCTCTCTTTCAAAATATTGCCAAACACCCAGGATTTTCTACTACAGCTAAGCTATTAAAACTTTGCAGTCAACAGTCCTACAAAAATGTAAATATTCCCTTTTTCTCCAATACATTTATGAACTGATATTTATTGTGATGTAAGAAAGTTGTTTAGCAATATTATAAAGGGATTAATTTTAATTGCAAGTAAAACCTGCTCTTGAGCATAATGAGTTATCTCTTGCACGCATATTAATATTCTACCTGTTAATATCATTGTATGAAAGAGTAAGCAATTGTGGAATTCGTGCTTGTACGCGCATCTCCGCATTCTCTGTTTGCAATTAAGAAGTTAGAAAAGCGGAAAGAATTGCGACTTTCTTAGCTTGAGAATTGATGTCATCATAGGTTATTTTTAACCGAAGGAGATATATTCGCATCTTCAGATTTTTTTGATAGGAAAAGCTAGAATTGAGATGGGATAAAATTTTTACAATAGTGCTGAGTTGTAAAAATCAAGACGTATATACGTATTTTTGGAAGATGGCATGACTTCTTGTTTTTGCTACAAAATGAATTCATTTTCGATCTCTTTTTAGTTGTCAAAACTTTTTTTTGTGTAAGATTTTTCTAAATGAGTCATCCAATTATTTTTATCAACAGTTCATTCACATGTTGTTTTACTAACTACTTAAGTGACTTTTAAAAATATGTGTTACTTTTAGCTCCCACAACACTTCTTGCAATGTGACGTAGAGCTTATGTAAAACAAGTGATGATTGTAAACTTCTAATGAATACAGTAACATTCAAAACATAATTGGTGCAGGACTCACTTTAATGCTTCCACAGTATGTGACTTGTTTTAACAATAGGGCCACAGCTTACAAAACCATCGAAATGAGTAAAAGAAATTGTACTGCTATAGTAGCTACTGAAGATTAAGTCAAGCGCGAAAGACTTGCGAATATAGTTGTAATAATTGAATCAGTTTAGCTTCATCCACAACTTGTAAAGAATCGGGCGTACGATAGAGAAAAACAGCGCATAAGTATCTTAAATAAAAGTAAAGACCCAAGTAATCCCTATTACTTAGACACTAGACAACTTGCGAACACTAAATTTTGTTAAGAAGATAACTTTTTAATATTCTTGTAGCTTATTCGCTACTAACAGCAAGTACAGGTACTAAGCAGATTAATTTACACGCTTAAAAACAATCGACAGAAAGTCGCTATATTCGATTTAAGAATAGTTAAATAGTTAATAAAAGATAGGGAAAAATCATCCGAAACCCCATAAAAAACTTAATGAAAAATATCAAAAAATATTTCAAATTTTCAACAAGAAACTGAAAAGTCTAAGCAGCGCAGTAAGAGTATAAATCTGACGCAAGCAGGGGCTTGCGATTGCTTGCTTTAAGTAATTCAATGGTGAGTTAATTTGTTGGCCTTCAGACTCGGTAACGGTGTCTAAAAGGGTCGTTTATTTCTTGTTTTTATTGAAGCAAACATACCTTTCATTTTCTTGTAAGTATTGGTATCGATCTGCGATACATTGAATGATTGCTGGGTTGAGTTAGCCGCCGGTTTAATTAATCTAAATAAGTTAATAAACCTGTAAGGTTTTAACTATTGCTAGCTTTTGCTAGCTAAATAAAATTTTACTTTAACCCTAATGAGGCAAACCCCTGCAAAAATTTTTACAGATTCCGGCTCATCTATTTGCGCTGAGTCGTTTGGTATTAATTTGAGCTTCTAACTCTTTCTAGAAGCAAAGTTATTAAATTTTCAAAACATAGGAATTGGGCAAGTAAACTTGCGTTGCCTATTGTTTTGTTATCACCTAAAATTCTCAAATCCTTACCAAATTCAAACTTTTAAGTTAATAGAATATACAGGGGAATATAACCCGCGTATATAAAAATCAATTTATAGGTACATAGGAGCACTCTAGGTTCCTCTTCAGCAAATCATTTTATATTACAAATTTTGGCCCTAGTTGGGCGTATTCTCGGCCTCGGCGCCTATGGGCGCCTTATAGGGGCTTGGGGCGCAATTGGGCGCCGTAGTATTAAGCCCGTGCGTACTTTAGACGCCCGAGTGCAATATGGCCGTATGCTCCCATATGCCTCCGACGTACCTCAACTTCTTCTTTTCCATTTTTGGAACTCAGAGCAGGGGAACTAAACTTGGAAATTTGATTTCCGTTTCTTTCTAGATGTTTAGGGGTAGTTTAAAAACTCCTACATAGAAAAAACGCAAGCAATTTAGCTCCTATATAAATATTTATTTGAACTTTTCGGGACGCTGTGAGGATCCCGAGTTAACTTACTGCACCCTTTTTGGCGCGAAATGCTTCTTTTTGAAAGGGATGTAGTATACACATCCACTTCTCCCTAAGTACGATTATAGATCGTTTTTGGTTTCCATTTCTATTAAATTTATTTTTGATTAGGCCAAACGGCTGGGGTGCTAGAAGAGTTTTTACACTTTTGGCCCCAATGGCCTTATTTGGCTAACCGTAGATTCGGTTGGCGCGGAAGGAGATCTTTGATCTACCTCTCTGCTTCTATTTATATGTATTATTACTTGACTTGGATATTCTCCAAGTTTTGTTTGTATGTGTACATGTTTCATGTTATTTTTACAACCAACTGGTGGTTGGGTAAATTGAGCTTTGCAACCATCCGGTTGCTACGAGTAATATTGTTGATGGTCTTTTGCCACCAAACTTTTGAATTATTATTTAATATTACTTTGATTTATTTGTTTCTCATATACTTTTGATTTACATGCATTTTCTTTTATTTTGCTTACAGGCGGATTCATGTTACAAGTTGCCTGAGGCGCTGGAGCTAACCCGGCCACTACGCAAGAACCGTCACGTAAGTGTATGAGTATCTTATTTTGTTTTGGGAGTGTCCTTCATTCCTTTTTCATATATTTGCATGCATTTTATTACCCTCGATCACCTACGTGATTCTTACTCTCTCACATGTACTCTGTAGTACTTATTTGGTCAACTTTGTAACTAGGCGATTTCTTTCCAAATCTAGTTTCAACCTTTATGATGACCTTAAGTAGAGTAATATTGTGATTGTCCTTTCTTAAGTAGAAATAATATTGTGATTATCTTGTGTGTAATATTGTGATTGTCTTTTATTAGTTAAACGTAGCAATAAAAACAGGAAAAAAAAGTTTACAATATAAGCGAAACGGTTAAGGCTGTACTTGAATGCATGCGGGTACTGGCTATACCGTAAGAAGCCTCCCAGTAAGAGTGATTGAATAGACGTAAAAGAATGGGAGGGAGCGATCAGAATTGATTCTTCGGCTTTTCATTTAGTAGCGATGCTGTGTGACTGGATTTTCCCTATGGATATTTTTTTTTCGTATTGTTTGTTTTTCTTTCCTTTTCCTCCCGTTGTTGCTAGCGAATTGTGAGAATAGGATGAAGAGAGTTTTTCTTTAGTTTAGTCCTAGAGTGACA
The DNA here is from genome assembly GCA_015476325.1 of Cardiosporidium cionae. Lineage (NCBI taxonomy): Eukaryota > Apicomplexa > Aconoidasida > Nephromycida > Cardiosporidium > Cardiosporidium cionae. The sequence goes on along the minus strand of JADAQX010000220.1, from coordinate 61,104 downwards.
AGTAGCTTCATCTTTGTGTTGTATTCTTCTTGACGATATCTTATTTCTTATCAGCGATGTGTGAAGCCATAAAATTTACGTAAGTTGAGATCTTACCTTTCCCCTACCCCCGTAGTAGATGTAGAGTGAAGATGTTCTAGTAATTACGATTCGCGTGAACGATAATCATAAGTAGCTGAGTAAAGTGCAGTGGAGGTGCGAACCTTCCATAGTATGTATATATCACGAAAGATATGAATGATGCATACAGTAGTGACTAATTAATTCGGGAGTTTGGTCATATCCCTGCGTCACGAATTTATGAGTAATAGAGTAACTTAGATCTCTAGAAAAGTAAGCTATTGAGCTTAAAAGTAATCTATTCCTCTCTTTATTGGAAAGAGTGTTTTTAAAGTAGGAGTAGTGTTTTACCTAAAAGGAGCTACAGCAAGTCGTATATTATGCATATTCTTAGAACGGAGTAACTCAAAAACTCAGTAAACATCTAAATAGTATTGTGTAGCCGGAGTCGAGATAAAATACGACTGGCAAATCTCTACGAAAAGGAGTAGGGATTACAAACTTGTCCAAGTTGAATTATCTTAGCTAAACATGTTTTGTAAGCAAGGTTGCTACGGCAGTAGTTGCTTTATTCATTCAGGCTTCACTCGAAGCCATCGATTAAATTAAATTAATTCATAAAATCATTGCCAGCAATCTATTTGACTGGCTGTAACAATTGGTGAGCATTTTGCCTTGTCTGGCACATCAAGGCAAGTTGACAATTTCATTGTTCATATTAATTTTTTACCAACTCGTCCGAGTTGATTGGGTTAACTATTTGTATTTGCTCTATTGCAGCTATGGCTTCAATCGGCTTTATTCTTTTAGGCTTTACTCGAAGCCATGAAATTTATAAAATTTTCCTTCTCAGCAACTCTTTGGTTGTCTGAATAATTTGTATCATTGCATAATATTATTAGGCTTCACTCGAAGCCATTTATTTTGTATTATTATTGTTAGCGAATCTTTTGATTCGCTTTATTAATTAATTTATGTCTCGGCTGTTCTTAGGTAGCCTTTCAAATTGCCAACTCAGTTGGCTTGACTTATTTTGTGCTGCAATGGTGCTACGGCATCATTTGCAGATTTTCATTAAATAAATTATGTATTTATATTCCGTATTTATTGTATAGGTCACATTGGGCCAGGTAAGTTGTTTACATTACATTGGGAGCCACTTTGTGCTTCTTTTTTAACTTAGGCAGATTACCTTATTTCTGCCGCAAATTTCAGTAGTTAACTTTTTCGGCGAAATTTCGCCTCTGTTTATATTTTGAGTAAAACTCGAAAGTTGATTTTATTATATTTAAGGCTTCACTCGAAGTTATCTTTGTTTGGGTGTGTTTTGAGTGTATATGCGGATATCACTTTTATACTTGGAACCATCCCACTACATGTCATTTTTATTAACTTGCAACTTGTTGCTCCGCAACAGTTGCCTTTTTATATTTCTTTGTATTCTTTCGAAGAAGCCTTTTCTTTTTGGTTCATTTCCTCCTACATGTTTTTTGTATATTTTTAGAAGATTCTTCTTATGCAGTTTCTACTTCTTTTTCGTACTTTCCCTGCTTCCTCTAGCCGCAGCAACTCAGTAAATTAGGAGTTGCTGGCCGCTCGCAGCCGTCAACAGTCAGCAGAGCATTTTTATACATTTAGAGGTAGGTAATTTGCATGGGGAGCCTTTAGGGCTCCTCAGCTTACATAGAAGAAAGGCTAGGCCTGTCAGCCACAACAGGCCAGCCACCACAAATAGCCGCAACTCAGCAGCCACAGTCAGCAACTCTGGAGGCGAGTAATTTAGCCCCTCCAGAGACTCCTGGATACCGCAATAAGACGCCAATAGATTAGGGCGTCTGTAGGGTAGAAAATAACTTGCAATTAGGTTAGGGCTCTTTGGCAGTAGGCCAAAGGGCAACCTCTTCCTAAAGTAAAGATGTTCTGCCAAATTGATTTTGGTGGGATATTCTAGAACCCCTTTTAGAACCTTTATCGGTGCGATTAAATTAAATAATTATAGCACAATCCATGACTCATGGATGTGTGTTTATTGGCACCTTTTAAACTGCTTCTAATTTTCAACCATTTTGTCATCCTTTGATGACATTTATTTACAAATTTGAAGGAGGCTTTTTGGCACTGTTATCTATAATTATTTAGTCTTCACTCGAAGCCATTAATCATTTAGTATCAATTATTAATTGCTGGGTAAGCCCAGGCTTGTTATATTAATTGTTTATTTTATTAGTTGGCGCTATTCAGGGGGGGGGCCTATTGTTAACTTATACATTGTTGCTTCCAAAAACAGTTACTCTCACAATAATTACCACTCATCTTATCGCAATTAGTTCGACTAATTGCCGTATATAAGTTAATAAATCGTTGTATATTTTTGCTTATGAATTGGTGAGCTTTTTAGTTATTTAATTTCAGGCTTCACTCGAAGCCATTATTAATACAATTATTTTGTAGTTTAAAATTGAATTGGTAATTGATTCAATTAATAGTTTAATATAAACGACTTCGTTTAACAAAGTCTTTTTATTATATTGGCCTACGTTGGTCAATAGTTAAATATAAATATTTGCAATATTGATGTTGGCATTACTGCCTCTAGCTCAGGGTAACAGTACGCATTGACATTCACACTCGACAAATTAAATATATTATTTAAGAGTCCCTGCAGAAGCCAATCAATTAATACAATTAATTCTCATGTAGGCAGTCAATTACAAAGTCAACAAGTACTAAAGTAGTCTCACAGAACGACTTACAACTATTGATATATTTACTTATTTTCATGTGGTAGTAATTATTGATCTATTCCTTCTATTCGCTTCATAAGTCTCGATAGAGTATATTAGTGTTGCGTACATAATGTTGTGGATTTGCAGATTCTGTGAATGTGCGATCAGCTGTATCGCTAAATATATAAATTTATTAATAATATTAGAATACAGTCCGCGTCGACTCGGACCTTTGACGTCATTTGATATTGGGTGACAGTTACCATTAGCAAGTTAAATATCTTTCTAGCAATTTTGATTTGTTAAAGGTGATGAAGTTCTCTGTTTCTTTATTATAATTTTACGTGATTATTAACAATTTAATTAGTTTATGCAATTTCTTGGCATCTGCTAAGTTAACTTTAAGTGTAACAATTATTTTAATGAATAATTTAGATAAGTGATTAATGATTGTGGCGGTCGCCACACAACTTCGTATATTACGCCAATAAGACGTTATCGTAGCCTTTCCCACAAACTTTATTGCATATAATCAAGGTAGTTCAGCATTTTGTTGTATCTACCATGCATTCCATTAAAATTTTTAAGTAAGAATACTTTACAATACCAAAATTTTACAATGCCCTCTCAACAATTACTGCAGTGCATTGAAAATTTTTGTGTGAACACAAATTAAAACAAATCGTTTAAAACAATTTTTTACATTTAAACTCTTCAGCCTTCACTCAATCATGTTGTGATATAAAATTTTCATTTATGATGTAATTTCTAAGGGTAGGGTTTTATCCCATATTCAATTTGTAATGCGAAGCTTTTGCTATTATATTGTGCTACTAAATTAAGTCTTTGAATGTCACTACCAAAATATGATAATTGAATTTTTAGCTTAAGAATTGTTCATGCATAGGAGCTATTTTGAATGTCATTACAATTGTTTCGCTTATCAATCAAACAATACGCTTACGGATGAATAGAGTCCTAGGGATGAATAAAAACCATCGAAACCAATATGTTTTGCACCTAAAAAATATTTAACATGGAATCATCTGGTGCAGCGGCTTAAAACTGACTATTTCACAATGCTCCATTGAGAAGTTGATGTGAAGTTTTGATACAAAGTATTGTTCAAGATAGAATTTTATCTTGTGCAGCAAGAAGCACTCTACTTTGACTTTCTCTACGTATGGTTACTAAGTTTTAGCAATGGGAGCCGTGTTACTTTCATTGCGTAGTTTTTTCTTTTTTTCATTAATTTGGTTTTACTTCTTGTATCACTTTGATATTTGGTTGAAACAACTGCCATTCTCCCTTGCGATGGAGGAAACTACATATATTACAAAGACTGCGCTCAAACACATTGACGCGAGACACACGATAAAATCTTTCTCTGACAAATCCTTCCTCGAGCTCAGCAACCTTTATAGAAGTGAAGCACAAAAGCCGCGTATGCTAACTATGATAGAAAAGAAGTGCAAGTGTATGTAAGGTTGGAGTAGAAGAATAAACAGTATAATAAGTTTGCAAAAGATATATTTATTCACTGTACTATGTTTAATCATACTATGTTTGCCGGAACGAATTACCAGGTGGTCCTTGTAAATATCACTCACTAGATTTGTCAGGACGATTAATCTGTTTCATTGGAAATATAGATGACCCAACTTTACCAACTGCAATATATTCCAGCCGAGGTGAAGCATTATCGGCGTGCAAATCCATAGGTTTCCAACAACTTTGTCGTGTTAGTGAGTTGATAAGAACGAAGAGATGCGATGCAACCGGATGGTTCGTTGATTTTTGGGGATATTATTCACTACCCAACCCGATTTGTCCAGCAGGGTTCGTTAGACAGAGTTATGCCAAGAGCGGAGCATACTGCTGTCACGAAGGTATGAATAATAAAATGGTTGATATAAAGTCTCAACACAAATCATCCCAAGAATAGTTTATACAAAGATTCCTTGATAGTGAAGCCTTTATGTATATGTACATTTGACACAATAAAAGTTCACATTAATGCCTGCGGCAGTACGCATGTGCGATGAAAAAGCATTTTGAGCACTCTATACGTGATGTTACAATAATAGATAAAATCATCCTTTTTTGAAAATTGATTTCATATTACAGCTCCACTTTGCAAAGAGGAGAAAAAAAAAATGTGTTTCATCCATCGCACTCAGAAGACCCGTATCAAAACCACTCGAATATACAATTCACGAGGAAATGCTCTGATTGCTTGTAACAAGTTTGGTTACCGCCGCCTTTGTTCTTCCGCGGAAGTAAAAGGGTGGCATCAATGCCTTCCCGGTTGGATGAATGATTTTAAGGGCAATTTCGTTGTACAAACAAGCAGGCAATGCGGAAAACCAGGATTTAATGAATACATTGGTACCAATGCTGGTGCCTATTGTTGTGAAAAAGGTGAAAATACGTATTTTGTTAGCAAACGCTGCAATATGACAGTAATAAACTAAAATTGATTCAAACGTCTGGCTAGCTTTTATTTATGCAGAAGCCTGTATTCAAACCGGCTACAGAAAGCGGGAAAAATTTTGCTTTCTTGGTGACGAAGCTGCACCGTTAACGGGAGCAGTTTATCAATATTCAGGTAGAAAAAGCGCGACCGCAGCATGCCGCAGGCAGGGTTATTCTCGGCTTTGTACGAAGGAAGAAATGACAAATTGGCCCGGTTGTTATTTTTCTTATTATGCCAACTTCATTGGAATATGGATGGCACGTACTACGATTGGATGCGGTGTTGCTGGGTGGCACTTTCCTACCTTATCAAAAAGAGGAGCACATTGTTGTGAAGAAGTGGAAAAACGTAATTTTACGTTGCATACGTAGTATTTTGCTATCTTCCCTTATAGCAAAAGGAATGAAGTAACCTTTCCTATTGAGAAATGAAATATAACTGTTCTATACACATTTTGAAAATGTTTCTTCTCATCAGTTCGAGTTTCAGCAGAAACGAGTTCCGGTTTGAATTTGGTACAGCAAGGTTCTGCCACTGGCACAGGAAGTTATAAGGGAGACCCTAACCTTGCTGTGGATGGGATGTTTTCAGACAGACCTAGCAAATGCTTTGAGTCCACGGTAAATATAAGTGATGCGTAGAACAAGACTGCGCAATAGCTATGTATAACTAAAAGAAAATGTTTGTCTCAAATCCAATTGTTTTACAAGCAAAGCAATTTTCATCTGCTTGCTTTCTGATTCAGGGATCTGGAAGCGCGTTGAAAGTGAAGTTGCACTCCCGCCATGATAATATCTTCACTATACGCATTCTTACTGGTCGAAAAATGAGAAATTTTGAAATACACGTAAGCGAAGGCTCAACTCATGGTAGGTTATGTTTTCACCGCAAAGCTTATGTGGATGGAAAAAACCTTTTGTCTTTTGAGTGCCACTATCCCATGAAAGGAGAATATGTCACTATCAAAAGCAATGATGAAGGTGGATTATCAATTTGTGAAGTAGTAGTACTGAAAAAGAGTAAGTTGCTCGGGCAAACTGTAACATGCAAATGCACTACTGCTACCATCAGGATGCTTCATTTGCCTTGATTTTAAAAGACAAATCTACGTGAAAAATAAGATTTGTATTCATTTGTTAACGCATGAAGTTGTTACTTACTGTCATTTTTAGCATTTAACGCGGCAATAAAAAAGCAAGCTAGGCAAAGGTCAACGGAAGGCACGCATCATGCTAATTTGGCGCTTGATGGTTATAATGTATTAACAACGGAAAATACCTGCTCCAAAACCAAAGCAGTAATAAGTCATTAACATTGGAAACAATATTATTCATGTGATTATTATACCATAGTCGTGCTTGAAAAAAATTTTATGCAGTTGAATTCTACCTACTATCTTCCTATAATTCCTTTAAGTGGATGCCAAAAAATATATATTTCACTGTTTTCCTGTTAAAAAAATGGTTACACAATTTGTTATAATTGTAGAGGTCAAAGCAATATTGGGAAGTGAATCTGGGCTCTCCATATCATAATATTGTTGGTGTGAAGCTTCTGACGTCTGCGTCCCATGCACTTGAAGATTTCTCGGTCCACGTATACAACAAGAAAGATAAAAAGCTTTCTTCAAAATCAAAAGCAAAGCCAAGTAAAGCTGCTGGCACAGGCAAATCTAATCAAAAATCGATCAAACAGAAGAGTAAAAAAATCAAGAGAACTTCCACGTTGTGCATTAGTCGCCAATCAACTCGGCAGGACCCAATTTCTAACACGCAATGGACAACTCTGTTGTGCAAAAGACCACTTAAAGGACAATTCTTACGTATTCAGTCTTACACCAATACAGGCTTGCAGCTGTGCGAAATGGAAGTCATACCGAAGAGTACAGCATAATGCGTACAAAAGTGCCCGAATCATATCTTACACTACTTTCCTTCTCGAAAACATGCCATGTAAGTTTTTTTATCACCAATTTATATTGTTTATATTTTCTTCATGCAGTAAAAAACTTGGCATTGCAAAGACCAGCATTGCTGGTAGTAAATGGAAAGAAGAGACGTGATAAAACTGCAGTGGACGGAATTACTAATTTAAACGAACGGCAATGTAGGACTCTCCGCTCGGTAAGGAAGGCTTTGTTTTTTCATTAAGTATTTGCTGGCTAAATTCAACCACGACATACAACACGCTGAATCTTCACTTTTCCTCGATTAATTGCCTGCTGCTATGTTTGTACAATAAAACTTGTCAGCCAGTGCATATGTTGATCGATTAAACAGGGTGAGAATAATCGATGGGAGGTAAATCTGGGTTCCCGATACCACACTATTTACGGAGTCCGAGTTCTCTTCTCGCAAAAGGCAATTCAAAAACTCATCTCTTTAGAAATTATTGTCAGTACGCGAATAAAGCGAGGTAAGAAAATCAAACGAAAATTAACCAAACATTGCGCTAAAATAAGAAATTTAAAAACATTGGGAGAATCATGGACATCTTTTGATTGCGAAGTTCCTGTCCGCGGCAATATAGTGACAATAACTCCAACTGGAGGAGTAGGTCTTAACTTCTGCGAAATTCAGGTGATGGGTGAACGAGTGATAGTGAAGAAAAAACCGCGAACAACTACTACAACAACCACAACCACCACAACCACCACCACTACACAGATACCTCTTACTCACCAGCTATTTTCCGTTGCAGAAACCACAACGGTGCCCGAGACTAGTGCAAACACACACACTACCGCAATTGCTGCGGGAGCAGTAGTGTTACTCGTCATTGGAGTCGTATATGGTATTCGACGCTGGAACAGGGCGACTGACGACCTCATTCCGGATGATCTTGATGACTTCGAAGCACCAACCCAGGAAATTCCTTACGTCCTCCCGCAGATGTTCTCCTAGTCTGTTTCTACTTCTTTATATTTCAACTTTATGTATTTTTTTTCTGGCTTTAAGTTAGTATTACCTGCCTTGTTTCTTGTTTGAAATTCTTGAGGTCGCTTACTAACCGATACAGATACAGCTTACCTTTGTTGTAAGTTGTAGCTCTGGAATCACCTAATATTTTTTAATTCTTTCCCGATTCGTTTGAGCACGAAATTATTTATTTTTTCCGGTTAATTTTTCAATTTGGAGAATAAATGTGAAATTGTTACTCTAACTCGGGCATTGTGAGCAAGTGGAATATAACCAGAGCGCTCACAAAATGTACACTGAATGATGCTAAAGACAAGATTGGTTACATGTACGTTTTGTATTATCTACAACGTTATTTATAAAAATGCACTGAAAGTAGCACTCTCCTACATCGATGTAGTATGCGGATGCAATACCGAGAAGACAGGATCGGAAGCGTTTTTTTATGCACTTGTAACAACTAATCTCAATTTCATGGCACGATGAAGATTTTAAGTAATAGTATGATGTTTTATTATTAATATGCAGTAATTAAATATGGAGATTGAAACGTCACAACAAAGTGAGCAATGCGGTTAAAATTAAGGTTGCACTTGAATGCATACGGGTACTGCCTGCTCCGTAAGAAGTTTCCCAACAATAAGGAAATCAGTAAATGTAAAAAAAGGAGAGATATGAGGAAGGAATTTCAATTCTTTTTGATTTTAATTTTTATTTATGCTGGTTTTTCTTTTCCCTTTCATGTTTCCCTCGTCCTATGTGTTGCATTCGTAGGATATTATGAATCTTTTCTTATGTCGTTCGATATTAGCATAATAAAAGTAGTTTTAGTTCTTGTGTTATTTCTTTTCGATGGTGTTTTAGATGCGTGAAATCATGAAGTTTACGTAAGTCAAGATTCTTACCTTCACCCCTGTAGAAGATGTAGAGTGAGAATGCTTTAGTTATTTCGACACGCGTGAATGATAATGAGTCGCTGTGTAAAGTGAAGTGGAGGTGCAGATCCTCCATAATATGTATATATCGCGTAAGATATTAATAATGCAAACAGTAGTGGTAGACTAAATCGGAGTTGGCCAAATCCCTGCGTCAAGAGTTGAAATTATCAAATTAAATTAGACCAATCGCGAGGCTAAATTATCCCGTTTAGATTAGTTATTCCTCTCTCTGCTTTAAGAGAGTGTTTGAAAAGTAAGAATAGTTTTGATCTCAACGAAGCTACATCAAAGTAATTTACTTTACATGTCTTTATAAAGTAACTTACAAACTCAATAAAAACATCTAAGTAGTGCGTAGCGTGAGTCGACGTAAAACACAACTGCGGCTTCTAACTCGTAGTTGTTATTGTTGCCTCATCTATAAAGTAATGCATGAATAGTTCAAAATTCGCTACTATTCTGAAAAATTCCAATTATTTGCTTTACATCTCACATAATTTTGATTATGTAGAGCAACACATTAACCTAGCTTTAGCGACGCATTGACCATACTGGCGGTTGATTGTAATTGTCCAGTTTTCTGCTGTACTCATATTTCTCTTGTTAATCTTTATGCAACCTCTACGTTCATGGTCACTAATAATCTTTGCTACTTAGGAGATATCGTGTTCTCGCAGAGCTTTCCCCAACTTCATGGCTGCCACTTTATTTTGTCGTATGGATAAGACTTCCTTAATTGCACGTAATACTGAGAACAAACGGTTAAATTGTTTTCCACAGTATAAATTTCAGGTTAGTATAGCTGTTATAAAAAGCACTATAGAAATCAACTTGTGTTCGTAAAATTTAATTGACTATTTCTTTTACCACTTGCTGAACAATTTACCACAATAAATCAGCAGCAATTGCGGTTACCAATGACAATCCAACACGGTTGTAGAATAATTCGTCAGGTGCTATTGATTGCAAACGTTAATATGTTAGGAAACTTTTGACAAATGAAGTCTTCTTTATGATTTACTAGTCAAAAATTAGAGCCTGTATACATACGGGAAAAAATTAAAAAGTGCAAATTTGATTATTCGACGCATTCGATTAAGATGTTTTTTGAGAATATAGTCTAATCGAATAAAATTGTAACACGGGAGATATCACGACGCTACACGTACGATATTTTTTTATTATGCGTTAAATTACGTTTCCTAGATTGTGTTATGATGTGCCTGGACAATTTAGGCACAAATAGCGTATCAGGGAAAGCATTAAGGCATGCATGCATTGCGATATCATTCATGGACAGCAAATGTCAACAGAATTTAACATCAACGGACGATTATGAAGAAACAATTGAATGACTTACCTGAACGAGGACTTTCATTATTTTTACAAATAATTTTCTTTAAATTTTCTTTTCTATTATCGAATTAGATGCTTCCTACGTTAAAGTTATTTTCTTTTACATTGTAAATAGATCTTTTCGGTTACGAGTTTTGTCTGTACTATTCGTTGTGTGAAACGTCCAGTTTTTCTGTTAATGATTTACGGTTGGCTTTCACGAGTAAAGAGCATTGGTGGAGCTCATTACAATTCTATGACTCTTTCACTTCCTTTTAAATTATTTTAGACTCTAGTGGTTGATAAATTAATTTATTTGAGGTTTGCTAGTTTTAAGTCTGCTTTCGACCAATAGGATATCTGGATTCGTGACATCTTCCGGGTATATCATGTTATATTACGTTCCTAGAATCTTATTTATTAATGGGTAATTACTTGAACTAGCTTTACATTCTTGTGATTTAATGTTTATTCTCTTTTTCCCCTTTTGATTACCATATTATGAATTCATCGCCACACTGTGAAATGCATCAATATTAAGTTATAGTTACAACGATCTCGCGCAAATATTCATTCGTAACGTGTGGCAATAGTAGCATGAATAACAGCAACACATGTTCTTCCCTAACACATCTAACAAAACAAATCACCAGCACAACTAACCCAGCACTTATGTGGAGAACATAGAGTTCTATACATACCTTTACAGACTATATTTTCTTTGACCAATCCTTTTTCGTAGTAAGTAGAAAGTCGAGCGAAATATTTTTAGCTTATGTTTATACGACCCTTCCTTTTCCTTTTCCCCCCTAGTTTTCTTTCGTCTATTGCGCTAGTCATTCGCAAGTTTTCTTATAGATATGTAACTACTTGGTTAAACGTATGCAGAACTCGCATTAACTAATTAGCTCACTTATTCACGAACAGAGCAAGATATAGTAAGCCGGAATCGAATTAACGATTGGCAAAACGTGACGATTAATTATAGAACAGTCCCACGTTTTACAACATCATCTACTCAAAGCGAGTAGCAAATTGTTTTTTCAAATAATTATTTATGACCCCAGTTATTATTATGTCGCAACGGATTTTCATGTTTGGTTAATTAAATCAAATTTTTTGCAAGTGAAATAAGAACTATTGGTATTAAAGCATAGGAAGAATACAAAACTTGGTTATATCTAATCATTTCATCGATAACAACGATTGAGAAGTAAATTAAAAAGTGAACCCAAAATTTGTATTCCACCACATTGTGCTGTGGTATTGCATTTTGAACCACGACTTGTCACATTTTGTTTAAAGATTAGTTAGCATTCTTCAATTCATTTTTCCGATTGAAGTACTCCGCCTGCAAATTTTGCAATGCTATCATATCTAGAAGCTTATTGCCTTGTCCTCAGAAATCTTTTGGACATTCCAGGATCAAAAAACAAATGTGATTCAGAGATAGAAACTTTTCATGAATTGTGTTTAAGTACCACAACAATGAGTACCTACTTGGAAATACATACGACGCTACTAGCATTTAATCACAAGCAATTTTTTCTTTTTGAGTACAGATTCATTTCATGACAATACAGCAGGTCAATTAGCTTACTACATAAGATCTCAGGCAATCAAATCCTCTTAGGTAAGTTCTAATACCATGTATCCAACAAATATTTGAAATACCAGAAAATTCTCTCCAAGTAAATATATATGCTATTCTTTTTTTGAGCAATCTTTTCTACTGAGGAAATAAAAACAATATTCCAATCCAAATATGCTTTGTATGAATTAGAAGAAATGTGCAGAAACATCCTATTATTTCAGCATCACTTGTCAATATGACAATTTAAAAGCAAGGACACCGGTATCTCAAGAATTTATTCAAGTGCTTTTTTTATTCGACGATTGTAAAGTTTATCTGTAAAAATATTTCGCTCCGCTAAAGCGAATTACCATTAAATTTATTTTTTTGAATCAGTTGTTACAATGAGGTTGTCAGGTGAATCAAGTCGTAGCCATAAACGGATGAATCACAACTAATTAAGGTGCGAAGCATAAACAAACAATACAAATCAAAAAACCAACAAAATTGCGAAGTTTTAGTAATACGAAAACGCAAGAGTAAGCTTGATCTAATTTTTTTGTTCTACCCTTTCTCCTCAAAAGAAAGGTTCTTGCTTGCTGTCTTAAATAGTCACGGTTTTGATATAATTGTTCGAAACAAATTGGCTATTTTTGTTTATTTTAAGGTAAAGGAAGCAGAAACTTCTTTTCATGTTGCATGTAACACGTCCACCTAGGGTTTTAACTACGTAAATAAAAAACTCATGGAAGTAGAGAAAATAATGAATAAAGAAACGCATACTGAAACTCGCTAAAAAGATGGAAATTGTTAATACTCTGAGCAAGCAAAACCGAATGAGACGAGACACTGTTGAACAAACCATGATCTAATGACCTCATTACACATTCGTGGGGGAACCCATTCAATAAGAACAGAAACATATTTAAGTCTAAAAATGAGAATACTCCTAAACAAGAAATAACCTCGCTTATCTTTGTTGTTTAATGAGGAACTACAGTATGTTATTGAGTATTTTTTCTTTAATAGAAGCCTACTATCAAAAATTTTGCCATATTTTCTCGTATTTCGCCTTTTGACACCATCAGAGATCACAACAGGACTTGCCATGCCCCTTGGAAAGCATAGCTCACTGAAATATCTGACTGATGCAATGGACTTGCAACTACAATCCCTATTTTCTAGTTATTACGTTTAAAAATCATTTTTTCTAGGTGAATATTGCCGAGTAAAACAAAATCACCGTCGTTTTTAAACTTCCAGTCCTCTTAATTTTCGTCTGGATGCTCATCTTTCTTGCTTAATTTTTCTTTTTGAGTCAACTAATTTCATACGATGGCTTCTTCTCATGCTGACATGGACCAGGATACACTAGATTTGTACATGGACAGTTTACAAACAGTTTTGAATGAGGAAAAGCGTGCTATAGAGAAAGTTGAGATAGAGCGAATCTCTCTCTCTGCAGTCAAAGCGGATGGTGTGTTTCCTTCAAATTTTTCTGCAAACGAAACTCCTCTCAAAAATCAAGTTTTTGATCGTGAAGAAGCAATATTTGCTGATGATGATGATCCCGTGGCTGGTTTTGTAGATTTTTCTGTTCAGCAACAAGCGAAAGTCAGTCTTTCTAGTACCAACATTTGGTTTTTCTTATAATATCTGTGGTATCAATATTAATTTTTGACTATATGTGCTGTTTTTGCTTTTATTTATGATCAAATAGGAAAGAGCTCGTGGTTTGTCTCGTCTCTCTCAATTTAAAGAAAACCAGCCTTCAGCAATGGATTCGGATGAGGAGGTATTTGGAAGTTTTTGGTTCATGGCGAGTCTTCTTACACTAGCAGCATTGTTACGTTCAAAGAGATGCCTACACAACTGGGAGTGCTGCTGCAGGCATACATATTTTCCAAGTGATTTTTCACATTGGCAAGCTTCTGTATACTTTCCAGTATCATAAATTGGTTTTTATAAATTTGTTTTACTGTAAAAATCGATCGTTTCTCTTTCATTTGTGGTGTTTCTCCTTTAAGAATTATAGCATAGTGAAAGTATACACGTTTCAATGGGAGATTAGTTTTATGCTCAGTTGTACAAGTTTCCCTCGCCTTTGTATTGATATTCACATTTTGTGATCACTCTGTTTTTCGGCTTTTCGCTTCTCTAATTCCAGAAAGCTTTTAAAAACATGTATCACATTTTGGCACTTCTTTGTTCTTTTGTTTCTATTTTCTTTATGGTATCAGGTTTATGCGATAGACCGCTTTCTGACAAATTCCACATTTCCTCGTGGGCCTTCAAAATCTGATGAATTTTTACTTCCAGCAATGCCCATAACCGAATTTTTTGTGAAGCAGTTCACAAAGAACAGTTATACGGAAGAGAAATCACTTGTTTCACTTTCTTTGGATGAAGTTGCTGATTTGAGATTGCATCTTACTATCGATGCTACAGGGATGAATGTTCCTAAGCCTATTGTCTCATTTGCCCATCTTTACGGTTCTATCCCGACGGTAATCGGGGCTGTGTAAGCGTAGCTTTTCTTGAATCTAAGAAGAAAAACTTCAATTTTTGTGGAAATAAAGCGCATTCTTACTTCAGGAAAAAGGCGTGTATCCATCTCGAGCATGTGATTGCGTTTTTTTTGTTTTTAATCTTCTTCGATCTGTTCTTGTGGAGTCGTGGAGAGAAAAAAATTTGCATCCTTGTTTGCGTAGGAGTAGCTCTCTTCACGCTTTTATGTCATAATCTTTGATGGATTCATCGTGGAGTTCTTTCGCTATGGCTTGCTATTTATGCACGTTTTTACTTGGTTTCAGTGGCTAATGGAAAGTATTCGTAAACAAGGATTTAGTGTACCTACGCCTATACAGAGCCAAGCTTTTCCCACCGCTCTTTGTGGACGAGATATGATAGGTGTGGCGGCTACAGGCTCTGGGAAAACCTTGGCTTATCTTCTTCCTTTGATTGTGCAAACTCTTCATATCATTAAACAATGGGATGACGATAATAGTTTTGAGACAGGTGGGCCTTATGCCCTCACACTCTGTCCCACTCGGTAAAATAGAGTTGAAAATACATATCTGAAATGTTATTGCAGAGGATTTTTTTTTGCAAAGAAATAGCAGATAGAGGTTGTGAAAAATCCGTGAAAACAACGAAGCTGCAGCTACTGAGAAAGAGTTGAAAAAGTGGGATGTCTCCCGTTTACAGATTTTTTCTCTGTGCCGTAGCGATAGAGCGGTGGAGAGAAAAAAAAACAGCTAACATAGGGTTGAAAACATGGGATGAGGAATGAATGCATCTTGATGGATGTATATAGTATTCTTACTCTCTCTTTCTTAAGGAGAATAATTGTGTAGTTTTTTCACATTGGAGAGATTTAAGGAAAGTACAGATAGAAGAATATTTGAACTCAGGAGTACATCTAGTTTAAAAAGATTTTGAATTGTTTTTAGTGAATTGGCCATACAAATTGACAAGGAATTACGTACATTGATTAAGAAATCCGAACTTCGGTAAAAGAATTTGTTTCTAGCCTTTTTATTACTATTTATAAAATTTGAAAAAAAGAAAGGAACCCTTACATAAACATGAGAAAATTTTTCAAGCAGTTTGATAAAATATATGGTCTGAGCAAGCCATTAAGATTGCATTTTTCATTTTACATGCAACCTTGAGCCCATTTTTTGACGAATGCCTAATCTGTTTTTGGAGTGTTTTTCTTCCTTGTGTAACTGTTTTCGATCCTAGAGTTGCCAATATTGACTCATTATATATGTTTTTCTCTTATTTGTGTCACTATTTGTCTCGGAATGCTTTTTCTTCTCAGAATACTCTTGGTTATGAATGTATTTTCGAAGGATTTTATGTTATTTCAAGTGTTTGATTCTTTTATTTTTAGAAGTACTTTGTTGATTGGAGGAATGAATAAAACAGAGCAATTTCGAGATTTGAAGAGAGGTGTTCATATTGTGACAGCTAATCCAGGAAGATTAATTGACTTGGGCAAAATGAAAGCCCTCCGTTTTGATAAATTTATTTTCGTTGTCTTAGATGAAGCAGATCGTATGCTCTCTATGGGAATGGAGAAGCAAGTATGAAAGCATCAAAAATTAATTTTTCTTTTTCTTCATGTTTAAAATGAGTGATTGTTTTTCCATCTTTAATGTGTTTTCTTTTACTTAACTTAAAAAAAATTTTTTTATTTCAATATTTTACGCTTGAGGTTTCTTCATTTTTTTCACATGCTTGTTATTTTTCTACACTTTATTATTTTCTTCCTCTCATATTTTCCTTTTCGTAATTTTTCTTCATTGTATGTGTGAATTCTTTTTTGCAGGTTCAGAGTATATTAAAATCCATTCGCCCTGATCGACAGATTTTGTTATTTTCTGCAACATTTCCTTCTGAAGTAGAAGTTATGGCTCGGTAAGGATGCAGTATGATTTGCATGTTTTCCTTTTGATAAAATCTATGAGAAGTTTGTTTTGATAAGTAATAGGAATCAAAAGCATCAAAGATTTAAAAAAAAGAGTACAATGAGGCAGAAATTTTATCATTGCGAAAATATTTCTCAGAAGTAATGAGAATTCATTTGAAGAAGAATGAAACTTCATTTGAGAAAATTTTGGTTACATTTGTTTTGAGGAAAAATGTACTGTTCTTGAATCATTTCGTTATTTTTTACTTTGCTAAGCATAAATTTTGATGTATGTATTTCTTTTGTAGAGATATTCTTCATTCTCCTGTTCGCATTGTTATTGGTAAAGCTGGCCAAGTATGTCACTGAGTGCAAGAAGAATCGATGTTTTTAATAAAAGAGTGTTTACAGATAGAGAGGGAGAGAAAAGGAGAGAATCGGAAGGAGGGATTTGGAGGTGAAGAGAGAAGGGAGAGAGTTAGAGGGGTAAAATGGTAGAGTGTTAGAAAGGGAGAGTAGAGGGTGAGAGGGAAAAAGTTAGAGAGATTTGAAGAGATAGGGAGAAAACAACAAATGACTATGAATGAAGTTGGATAAAAATGGATACAAAATAACGACTAGGGTGAAGGTTGTATGAAGGCTGTTGTCATGTTTTTAAAGTTTTATAATGAAACAGAAAACATGGCTTTGAGAAAAGCAGTGCAGTAAATTGGATATAATTTAATTTCAGGTGGCTGAAACAATCACTCAAGAACTTGTTCTCATGAAAAATGAGGAATCTAAATGGGAATGGATCACAGAGCACTTATATACCTTTTCAAAAATCGGAAAAGTTTTGATTTTCTGTAATTCACAAGTAAGATTTACTCCGTAGTCTTCTGTATTTAAAGATTCATTTCCAAAAAGAAATTTATGAAAAGAACACCTTGAAGCGTGCTATTTTTATGCTTTGATTATATCATATTTCAAAAACCAAAGTGTTATCACGATGCTTCTCATTTGTATTTTCCCTTTTTTAATCTTTTTATTACTTTTAGGTGAGCCTTCTTTCTTTTTTCTGAGTTAAAACGTTTTTTTAGCATACCTCGTTTAAACTTGTTTATGTTTTTCGGTAAAAACTATATTTTTGGTTTAATGCATTTGTTTATGGAGAATGAGAGTTTTACAGGTTTTACTAACACTTTTTCGTTTTTACTTTCAATGTTTTCATTTTTATTGGAAAGTGTATTTCCTTCACAATGGTCTTTCCTCTCCCTCTTTCCATAGTATTCCCCCATTTTACAATTTTCTCGCTATGATTTACTTCTATCTTATATTTCCCCTCTTCCCTTTGTGTTTCCCTCTATTTATCTTCCTCTTCCTTCTTTTACATCACCCTCCATATATTTTTCTCATTACCCTTTCCGTCTCTCTCTAATTCCCTCTATCATCCTCTCTTTGTCTACCTCTATACAACTCTCTTTATCTTTTTTCCCCCCTTTCTTTTCCACAGGCCCGTGCTATGAAATTTTCTCAACTTCTTGATCATTATATGGAAGATTGTAAGCGTGCAGAGCAGCCATCTGAGGCATCCCCTCACCAACCACTTCCCCTCACGATTGAAGTACAACCAGAGAAACTTGCACGTAAAACAAGGATGGGATTATAATTATAGCAAGTACACTATTTTTTTTTATAAGAGGAATAGGTCGTGAAAAATAAGAGAATTAGAGGATAGTCTTATTATAGACACGGATACCAGAATGAGTTAACTTTTTTTTTCCATTTTCTGTGCGATGTGAGAGTTACTGAGAATGATTCCCATCCGTACATTTCCTCCCTTTTAAAAAAAATAAATACATGCACCTTCTAGACTGTAGATACTCTTTTTTAGACACTATGATTTCATTTTTCTCGGAATAGAGATATACTGTTTTAAAATATGTTTGCAATTTTTTTTCTAAAGTTTTCCTTTCACTGGTATTACGAGTAAAGTTTTTGAATTGTTTTCGTATCAATTTTTCTAAAGATTAATAAAAATTCTTTCTCTCTTTCCTAAAAAGAAATTTTTTCCTTTACTTTTCTCTTCTTTAAATTTTTTTAGATGTAATTTGTCTTTATGGCGATATGGACCAAACAGCACGTCTTCGAGCTTTAAAAAGATTTTCAAAGGGATATGTTTCCATCTTAGTAGCTTCTGACGTTGCCTCTCGTGGATTGGATATTCCTACGGTAGAAGTTGTAATAAATTATGATTGTGCTACATCGATGGAACTCCACACAAATCGCATTGGACGCACTGGTCGAGCTGGAAAAATTGGAAACGCTTTTACTCTCTTAAATCGACAGTGTGATGCCTTTATGGCTGCCTCTCTTGTGGAATCATTAGAAGTATTTTGATGGGAGGGAAATTTGAAGAGGAGGTGGAAAGAGGGAAGACAGGGAAACGAGAAGAGAAGAGAGAGAGGAGGAGGAATAGAGGAAAATGTGAAGAGATGAGAAAGAGGGAAACATGAATTGAAATCAGAAGACGGGAGAATGGGAAAATTGAAAGAAGATATGGGATAAAAAATGAAATGTATTAGTCACTACTGGGATTATTCAATTAAAAAATGAATATTATTTTGTTGCAGTTAAAATTAAATGAGAAATGTTTTTGTAGTGTTACTAATAAGAATTATTTTTAATTAAAAAAATTTTATTCAGAAGAGACGGATAGACAAGAAAAAGCGGCAATGCGATTTACATTTTACAGACTTGAATATTTATAAATGTATATACAAATTATCCGTTTTTTTATAAACATTGAAGTACATACAAGCGAGGTTAACTCTTTTAACACAATAGTATAGCTTTTTTGTTTCTCTCCAAGTTTTCATTTTTAGTATATAATTTTACATTTTGTGTTAACAATAGGCATTACAGCAACCAATACCGAAGGCAGTAAACGACTTTGCCCTCACCTATGGTAGCCTCTTTAATAAATTCGAGAGATGGATGAAATCGTGTAGAAAAAATGGCCAGTAATGGAATTTTTATTTAGACATTTCTTTTTGACAATTGAAACAGAAGAAAAGAACTTTTTGGTGTAAAAATATAAAAAGGATTGCTTATCAATGCTCAATCATTTTGAAAGAGAAAAAAAATGCGGTAGAAGAGGAAGGGAAAAACTCCGAGAATTTATTTGGCTTACAGCAGACGCTTTATGAGAAAAGTGTGAGAAAAGGAGTTCATGAGAGAAATGAAAATTTAATGGAATTTTGAAAAAAGATTTTAACTATGAATATACTTTGAAGAGAGAAAATTTGTCAATTAAAATTCTTTGGTGTTACTTTATGAAGGCAAAGATCTACAGCTAGGAATTTGACTTTCTAGGAGAGATATACGCACAATGAGGAAGAAGACTATTTTTACATCTTTTTAGTTTGATAAAAGTGTTTTTTTATTCTTCATTTCTTGTAAGCATGCTGTGAAGAGACACTTATTTTAGCTCATTAGAATGAATTTATTTCAGAAAAAACTTAGTTGTAAAACACTATTTTCGCCTTTTTATTTTTAGTTCATTGCTTTTCAATTTCTTTCGCTTTGTATTTTTTATTTTCTTTTCTTCTTTCTCTCTCTCTCTCCCTATTTATCTCTATTCTCAATTATATTCTTTATATTTTTATAGAAGCCATCTTTCTCTTCAATCTTTATTTTTTTCTTCTCTCTTTTAATCTATTTTTTTATTTCGCATTTAAAATATTTTTGTTTTCTTGGCAGCTCCATTTCGTACAGCGCGGTTGGAAGGTTTGAAAATGCCTTCAAAACAGAAAAAGAAGAAGGAGAATCGGGGCTTGAGTTCTGCTGGAATAGGGTTAGAGGCTTGCTTTAGGAGAGATGTATATTAAAAGCAGGAAAGGTAGAGGAAAGGAATATGAAAAACGAGCATGGAAAGAGAAAGAGGTGTTCGGGAATAGAGAGTAATAGAATAGAGAAATGAAGGAAAGTAATAAAGAAGTAAAAAGCGCAAAAACTTTTGAAGAAATACGTAGGAAAATAAGGAAGAATAAGGTAATTTATTAATCGACAGTAAGGATTTAAAAACGTTTTTTAATTGCAATGATACCCCATGTAAGAGGACTTCTATTTTCTTTATATGTTATAAAAAGTTGTCCCCATTTTAATTTGTAAGTTTTTTTTTATTGCTTGATTCTTTTCTTTTCCTTTTTTCCTCTCTTTCCTCTAGCAGTTTTGTTTTGGTTTTTTAGAGCATATACCAAACCCCTCGTATTCTCACGTGCAACCACTTCTCAGGATGCTGATAAAATTTCTTCTCCTTTGTCTCCCCCTTCGACGCATGTATCTTCTTCTTCTGTTTCTGCTGCTTCTTCTTCTGCCTCTTTAACCTCTTCTTCTGCCTCTTTAACTTCTTCTTCTTTTATTAAAGCAAATAGTCTACCCAAACGACGATGGGATAGCAGCTCTTCTTCCCAGTGGATGGGTGATTTTCATCATATGACAGCGGCGAAATCTACCGGGAATGTGGATATACATCTTCCCACAGAAGGTGAAAAATTATAAAAAGAAGAGTGAACGAGAAGAATGCGATAAATCTTCTAGAAAGAGAGTAGAAACATAGTTTGGAAGAACCAGAATACTAGCAGGTAGTAACGCGAATAAAATTATAAAAAGAAGAGTACATTTCAATTAATAACTGCATGCATCAAGGAGTATATACTTTGACAGGAAAAAAGGTGTACAAATGGCGTACAAAAAATGCATAGAAGAGAAACAGGTGCATAATAGCGGAGAGAATTTTGGTTTTGAAAGTTTTTATCTTTTTTTCAGTTGTGTAGGGGAAATTTTCTATCTTTTGATAGCATAAACCTTTTTGTCTGTTATTAAAAGAGATTTAAGTATTTATTAAAGTAAAAAATATTTTTATGTTGGTTTCACGATGGGATTTTTTTATCCAAGACAAGGTCATATTTTCTACTCAAAGCTGTGATCTCTTTTCTATCAAAAAGGAGAAGATTGTTTCTTTTTTCTCACCCAATAAAGTACTTGAGGTTTTTCCTCACATTAATAATGGAAGCATTTCTTTTTTACGTATATTTTTGTGTGAAGGAAAAGTGGTGAGTGTGGAGGATGAATTGAGTAGCAGCAGTTCTGAAGATGAACTTCAGAAGCCGCAATCTCGTTCAACCTCTGGTGGCTTGCTTAATGTGGAAAAACGCCGCCTTCAAAAATTGCGATGGGCAGAGCAGAGGGCAAAACGGCGGGTAGAAGAATTCAATGAGGCTCCTCTCCCTCATCCTGCCCCTTCTCAATCCGCTCCTGCTCAACCAGCTCCTTCTCAAGAATTTATAAAACGAAAGAAAACACGATGGGATATTACAAAATAGAAGGAGATGCATGCACAGAAAATGCGTGATGAAATTAGGGTGTGGGAACATGCAAAGGGGAAATAATATATTAGAAAATACAAATTTACATTGCATAAAAGCGAAAATAGCAAGAGAAAATCACCTTTTGCATTTATCATCAAAGAAATTTATAGACAACCTAAATCCATTCTCTAGAAAATATGGTCGTCATTTTTATTATTTCTGCTTTATTCTGGCAGCTGCTTTCATGGAGATATTGGTACCCCTGCAGTTGTTTTTAAAGTTTGAAAAGAGATATTGCACCATTTTTCCTATTTAAAATAGTACCCTCTAATGTTCTAAATGTTTGTTTTGGTGGTAAAATAATGTTTTGTCTCCTATTTTCTGTTGCCTGCATCTTCATCGAGTATATGAAAAACCCTATCTATATCTTTTCTCCACCATTTTGAAAGGTTTTTTACCTTGTAAAATATAAATTTTTTGTACAGTGCTAAAACAACCGTTTAAAAAAATAGCAAACATCTTGGTTTTTGGAAGACGGGAAAAAATGATTTTATTTGAAAGAAATGCGGCTTCAATTAATCTTTCGTTCTTGTTTACAAAGAATAACCCATGAGCAAACTCCAAGCTTGTTATATGAAACACACAGGCATGACTTTGCTTTTTAATAGTTGTAATAATATTTTAAAACGACCTCCCCTTTCCATTTTCTTCTATTCAACGAAACGTTTCTTATTAAGGTGTTTGGAAAACTAGAGTGTGAAGAAAAACTATCCTATATTTATTTGGACAACTAAAAGAAAATGTTTTTAAAGTACTTAAATTTGGCTCTTCTTCTCCTCGATGAAAGGAAACATTTAAAGCGATTCTTTGTCTCAGAGGATACTTCTAATACAAAGTAGAAGCCACGAGAACGTATGAAGCGTATGGCCTCTTTCTTCATCCTTCTCAATGGTCCACTTGCAAGGAGTTCCTTTTGTGCGTATAGTCTCGTATTAAAAATGAAAAAACAAGAGAAGGATCAAACAAGCATTCATTTAATACAAAGGAAAAGAGACTCCCTAACTTTTTTACAATGTACAAAAAAATTGTATTTCTTAGATGGGAAAAAGAGAAGCAAACATGTCATTTTCTGCTTCTAGAAGCATCTACCTTTTTTCTGTCCTAAACGCTCAAAACTCTATATCCCAAGTTAAATACTTTACTCATTGAAATTTATGTTTCACTTCCATATCTCATAATTGCCTCATACTCTCTTCCAGTGATTCATTGCGTCACTTCCCAAGCAACAAAGTCATCTCGAGGTCACTTTGGAGTGATCTCGACAAGTGGTAGCTCTAATCGCCTCCGCTGCAGCCATTCGTTGATTTCTGCTAAGAGAAAAACTAATAATGCAAGGCGAGAGGTATCTCTGCTTTGTGAATCTTTGGAGGAATATGTAGGCAGATCAAATGTTTCTTCTCCTTCTATCAATTGCGAGAGACGACGAAGACTTTCCCATAAATCGGTGCTACGCGTAGTGGAGAAGAGGAAAACATGCAAAGGGTGAAAGCAATCGCCTTTCAGAAGAAGGAGAAGCCAATTGAGAGAGAGAGTAAGCCCATCTGTGGGATCTACAAGAATTTTATCATCACTGGTAAGAGGATAGAGGCAAGCTGGGAACTTCGTACATGCATTCTCATCTATTTTTGTAAACTCCCCAGCCCATGCCGCATCAGTTGCATTAGGATGGGTATAGGGAAGAATACCATAGTACATGGCTCGAAGGAAGAGGCGGCCGTACCGTTGTACATCTGCAGCTGTAGGCGCTGCTGCCCTACGAAATGCATCGATGGAAGTCGTTAGCCACGTTTGTTTTAATTGCCTCAAGAGGGTACTCATGGGATGTGTATGAGGGAGGCCGAGAGTTTGCTTTCGCCTCGAAAGATGGTCGAGCATGTGAAAGAGAATATCATTCTGAATTTCCCATGGATAGAGGCTACAGAGAGAGAGGATACAGTGTCGATAGAGAGTAAGATCAGATGGATTCACAGGGGGTTGCAATGGGGGGGAGACGTATACTTCGAGGGATTCTAACAGCAAGGCATACACCGTCGCGGGAGACCATCGGAGAGAATATTGTGTGAGGAAGAGTTCGGGTGTGTTAGACTGTAGGCTATGGATATAAACAGTTGCATCCATGAGCATGTGATAGCATTTTTGAAGGATCAATGGAACAGATGAGGAAGGTGCCTCCTCCGGCTGAGAAGACGCAGAGGGAGAATAGATATGATGAAGACTCCACGCTAGGAATATGTGAATACAACGCATGAGGCTATTGGATCGCACTAGAATCGACACAACGGTAGGAAATTGGGTAGAGGCAGGAGAACTTGAACATAGCAGGAGATATCCCATACATGCCCTTCCAAAAGGTGTAATATCCAGTATACCAGCTCCTGTAAAAAGTGGGTCCACCACCACAATTTGTTCAAATGTAAATTCCGCCATTTCATGGAAAAATAGATAATGATGAGCACAACGTAAGAGAAAACCTTCACGAGAGGTACAGACAAATTCTTTATAGGGGGCTGAAGGGGAGTGATAGGTATTGCACAATGTACATGGAAAAGAGGAAAGGCGATGTGTACCAGTACCGGTACTTGCGGCATGATCATAGGCAAAGGAAGCTGCCAGCCAATGAAAAGCAGACAATGATGGAATCAGCAGTGCTCTGTTTACCCGTTGCGCCTCATTGTCTTCATAAGAGGAAAAAGTATTTTCTTGAGGAAGAGAAACATCAAGGGTCAACGGTAAATGAGACGGAGAAGGCTCCACTAATTCTTCTTGTGAGCATGCATTGCATAGAGCCATTGTAGGCACATAGTAGGTTGCCAAGCGGCAAAGGAAAGAAGCGATACTAAGCGAAGCAATACACATGGTATCATCTGCTTGATTGATAGGATGCATTGTTTTCAAAATTTCCAAAAATGTAGAAATTATAGGAAAGATATCTGTGTGTTCCATGGCCTCTGGGAATACTGTATCTTCCAAAATATCACCGGTTGTAGAAAAAATTTTGTTCAGTATGAGATGCAGTACTTGAGAGATATAATTAACACGGTAGGAAGATATACGTTTCAAACATATAGCCAAGGGACACAGTGTAAGTGCACGCAATCGTATGCTTAGTTCTGGATTGGAGAGGATAGCAACGAGGCACACGTATCCCTCTTTTGGTTTACAGTGCTCATTCAGAACTGATAAAACTTGACCAATTGACTGGATAAGATTTTTAAAAGTTATATATGTGACGGTGCTCGTTGTATCCTCTGTAGTGGATTCTAAGGGTTCCTTTCTGTCTACTGGCTCTGAGATAGAGGTGCAGAAAACCGGTGATTCATTGTCGTCAGAACTCAATGAATAAATGGAGGCGTCTTTATTCAAGTAGAAATGCGAGCAGTTGACCGCAACTTTCGTTAACTCTTGAATCCCATATGCTACTGCATACACCTGAATCCGAAAAAGTATATCTTCCAATAAATCACATGCTATGGAGCAAATGCACATGGAACTTGCACAGGTAATACTGAGGTAGTCCAATAAGCGCGATAATCGCTGCATAGAAATTAGCATGCTGGAAGTATTTGGAAAGCGTTCACCTAGGCATTGTTTAACGGCTCGAATTGTTATTTCAGAGTCCTTGCATTGGCCCTCACGGAACTTTTCCAAGATTTCAGTACTATCCATAAGGAGAAACCCCTGCATGACAGGATAGTATCTTTCTTGAATATAGAAAGTATTTACAGGAGTGAAGTCATAAAATCGTACTAAAATAGTCGGGAGAGGCTGTTTTAAGACACTGGAAGCATTCAAAAATCCAACTGAATCACGCAAGAGGGGCAATGAAGTTTGACGAATGAAAGTGAAAAGAAAGTTTCGTAAGATATCTACAACAATCTACGTACCTACCCGATAGGATGAATGAGATACATTATAGCAATAGTTAGATAGCACAAGCTTTTGTAATATGATAAACTGGTGACTACATTTCTAAATGAAAAAAGAGAGTTTTTTTGATTTTAATTTTAACTGCAAAGTCCTGGCAGATAAAATAGGCTGTGCTGCTTTTGTTCATTTGGACATACGCTTGAGGGGAACGCAATTTCTCATTGAAAGAACCCACTGAAGAATGAATAATTCTAGGAAAAAGATGCTAACCTTAATTCTTAGAATAGCGGAATATGTTATCGTTGACTACGTCGGTTCCGTACTACGTGCAATGTGACCACAGTGCGTTTCTTACACTTTTCTTTAGGAAAACAAAAACTTAAAATCACTTCTGATAAGTTCTGATATGAACACTGCCTTTTAACAAGTCAGGGTGAAGAGAGATTTAGAGCAAAGCGAAAGTGAAGGAGAATTCCCATGTCATAATTTCATCACATACACTATACCTGTCATTCGATAGTGCTAAATATCTCTACAACGCAGCATGTGAACAATCCGCATTATTTTGATTCGACATACCAAAAATGAAAACTATGTGTTGGAGAGACAGACAACCTGTTGTATCAAAGCTTCTATAAGTATTTTTTAGTGAAGACAAAGTACAAATGGAAATTTTAAAATCATTATGCTTTAGTTTACACAACTTATAATATATTTTTTGAAAATGCAGAGATTTGATAATTCAACTATGGCTGCAATTTTATGAGTATTCTAATCCATTTGTACCAGCTATTTAAAACGTTTTATCCAAAGGAATTATTTCTCTGGAAATTTGACGGCAATTTACATCGCCTTCTAGTCGAACCAAAGTACGTCGGCATTGTAAGTGTGAAATTTTTTCAGCACTCAAACTCAATATCTTTGCTGATGGTCAAACAACCCAACTAACTCGCGGCTGGAACTCATCAGCTTGATGCTTCATTATAAATAATCCATTCAATTAAAAGTGATGATACGAAATAAACCAGAAACTTCACAAAAATTATCTGGAAGGGCTTCTCTAGAGAGTTATTTTTGTTCTCTAATGAGAAAGGTGCAAAAATTATGCTTTGTTTGGTAATTTGCTCTGATCACAAAATTATATTCGCCTTTAGATAGCAAGTTTGAAGAAAAAAACAAAAAATATGGTAAGTTTTCTTTCGTAGAAGGCGCGTGCTGTTTTTAGACAATTTTTATTTTGTGAATATAACCAATAAGATTTGAAAAGCATTAGTTTTCGCGACAAATAAAAACAATGCCGGTTTGTACTTAAAAGTCAACAGGCACGTACTTATTCACAGAGAAAATGCAAGTCATTCATCACTATTTGATTTACGTGTTACCTTTTGAAAAGATGGCAATGTGCTACATTTTGATAGTGTACAAGTATATGTAAAAGAGGCAAAGTAGCAAGTTACATCCCTTTTTATTTTTCTTGCTAGTTCTTAACGTGATATTTAATCCAAATAATCCGGGTCAATTGCTTTTTATATGATATCGAATATTGTTGAACTTAAAACATATTAATATTCTTAGGAAATTCAAGTTTTTAAATCATGTGCTATGATGCTCATATTCATTTTTCGTCACTGAATATCCTCAATTGAAGCTGCGAATAAAACAAGTAACTACTTATTCACTTGGTAAAATTCAGAAAAAATACGATACAACTCGATGGACTGCCAAGCGAGAGTAGGTTTGCATCTGCATATGCAATCGGAAAGGAAAATAAATGCAGAATAGCAGGTTTCAAACAACAGCCAAAAGTTATCACAAAATTTTCTCGTGCTGGATGTGCGAAGAACGTTATCATTTTGTAATTTCCTCGCGAACACACTATTTCGTACAACGTTACTTGACGCTTTCAAAAATGAAGTAAAATACCCCTTCAGAGTAAAGATAATCAAAAGTAGGCGAAAGGGAATATCAGAGAGGTTAAAGTACTTTTGCATCAATGTTATTAAGAAAATTATTTCATGTAAATTTGATAGTTGCAAAATAAGCAGACAATTGCATCAAATCATCTTTGCGTGACTCTACCTTTCGTTCTACTCTAAATGAGGATGTACACATGTTCTCCTTAACTTATCTTAGTGACTTATCTCCATTGTTCTTGCTTTTTCTATAAATTTGTAATCCTTCGATGCCATACTGTTGATGGCAACATGGCTATTTCATCCTCGTCCCCTTTGCAACACCTTTTGGATACGCTAGTGGATGATGTATCAAGTGAAACTTCTTCCAAGACATCGACGGTCTCCCTCCCGGCTGCCATCCCGGCTCCAGTGACAACACGCGGAGCTACCCAAGTCACGCGTAAACGCCTTCCCTATAATACATTACTGTCTGCTTCTATTTTAGATACGTCCAACGAGACCAAGCATACCACGAACTCAAATGCGCAGTTGCCTTGGCTAACTTCCTTCCCTCTTCTCAAACCCAAATCATCTGAGCGTTCACCAGTATCTAGTGTTACTTCTGCAAAACGAACTACTGCTGGTGCTATTCTATCCCGTGATAGTTCCTCTACCAAAGTCAACGAGGATGCGGATGCGCTCCTGGACTCTTCTGAGGCACCTTTAAAGAGACAAGCGGAATTGCTTGCGATGCAGCGATCTTTGGCGCGGTCGGCTACCACCTCAAATACGATGGCTTCAAGCTCTCTTCTTGCTTCTCTTCCGCCACCTAAACGAGAATCTGCGACGGCAAAGGGTATACTTACCCGCTTCAATATTCAGCCTCGTTTAAATGCTTCCGCAAAGGGGGAAGCTAAAAATGAGACATCTACTCCAATTGTCTCTCTTCATCTACCTGCACAGGCACCGCTTGAAAACTCATCGCCAATTTCTGCTGAGACATGGTCTGAAGGTAATGGACAGATCATTCCACCCGCATATCCATCGGACTCGCAAAAGAATTCATCATCACTTTCCTCTTTAGACGTAATAGCAGCTCCTGTAGGTGCATCCCCACCCACAGCGGCTTCTTTGGGCTCCCTCGTGCTAGGCTACTCTGATGACGAAGAAAGTGATGCAGAAGGAGCTATCAAAGCAGCAGAGGTGCTCCCCGATTCTTTTGAAACTCAAATGCCCCCTCCTCTCCCTGCAGTGCTGACTGCTTTTGAGCCTACCCCTCCTCCTCTTCCTGTTGCATCTGAAATGCCTCTACCTATTCCGGAACCTTTCAATGTATGGGATTCTCATTCGTCTTTGCAGAATCTTTCAATATCCTCGTGTGAGGATGCATCTTCAGCTTTCTCTACCCCTATTCCGAAGGGGAAAGAATGGAAAGATCTTCGTACGCAGGCAGTTAATATTTCTACACTCTGCGCTGATGATTTGCATGATCCTGATTGGTATGCTTGGAAAGGATTGGGGTGTGTATAATTCATGTTGTACTCTTGAAAGCTGTCAAAATAAGCACGCAAAACTTCGAGTTTATAGAACGATTCCCGTATAATAGAGAGTGTAAGGCATCTTATTCCAAGTACATGCTAAACTATTCTCAATACATTTGAATCCTGTGATTGAAAAAGTATTTTCTAAGGTTTTCCGTCCGGCTTAGTAGTTTACACGCTCGTGTTTCGTTAGAAGCGATGTTTAATGTATCTTACTTTTGGCTGATTCTATTTCTTTCTCCTTTTAAATATCCTTTTGCCTCTTTATCCTTCTGATTAGCAACTTTTTATTTGTTTGTATTCATACCCAATCCTTTTCACTTGCCTGTGAAAATTTTTACGAGAATGCGGGTCTTCCATACGAGTGGTTGTAGATACGATTTTCATCTAAACTTCAATTTTTTGTAAACGTGCAATATTTTCGCTCGTGGTAATGTATGTCGTTTGTTTCTTCTTCTGTAAAGGTATACACGAGGCAAACTCACAGCGAATCCATCAGGAACGTCTAAAAAGTTTTCCGTTCCAACAAAAGTATGGACTGCCGGTGAAAAGAATACAGTGAAAGTGGTGGAACCTCGCCGTATGCAAAAACGTAAACACCAAATTAACTGGTTGGCTAAAGAAGCAAAGGAGAACGAAGATGCCCTTTTGGAGAGGGCTGCTCAGGCTCGCAGAACCAAATATGATACGCAAATGAAGTATGGGTGGTAGTGTGACTGGCTTTGAAATTTTGCCATAGTCTTAAAAATGTGCAGAAGTTTTTTGTAAAATTAACTTCCAGTGATTAAAGGATAAAAACACATGCGGCTGGCTTTCATATCTTAACCTAAGAATCAAAGGATAGTTCTTTTTGTTTAAATTTCTATCCAATTTGTTGAATTCTGGCTCGTTTGCATCTTTCCTTATTATGTGTTTAAATATATATATAATGAGGAAACACAGTTATGGAGAGGAGAGAGTTTTCATGATTTTTAACTCTTCTCTTTGGAGATGCAAAACCCGTTGTAGCTAATAGGAAATAGTGGTTTGCAGATTCGTTTCTATACCTTACAGTAAACCATCTTTCATTCCATTTTGAGTAAAGAAAAGTGATTATAACCTCTTCTTAACTGGGTTTATTTTTCAGTTACGGCTCCTTTTATTACCCTTTAAATTTGTATAGTTCTGTCAAATAGTCTAGAAGAGCCTTCTTGTTTTTTCAATCAAACCTTCTATCTTTAGAAACAGGGAGGAAATACAATTGAGGCTGAAATGATCATTCGTAGGCTTAGGATTAAGAAGGAGAAGAAAATTTTACAAAATTGAAAGAAGCGTATTATTTTTGAATTAGGAAAGAGAATGATGAAATATGTGCACACTAACTCTATTAGAATATCTCAACGACGTACGTACACCCTTCCTTCTTCTGATCCAAAGAATAAACCAAAGAAATAAGAGAGATGGCATTGTATCTTACAAATGTGAGATAGCAGAGCCCTTATTTAAAAACTGGTCTGAGTACATTAGTTCTTTGATAAAAACAAAGAAAAATAAATCTTTCAACGTTCTTAAAAAAAATTACCACTACTTTTCTCCCATCATCTGGTTTGCATTGTTAGCTTCATTATTTTCATTAAAAAGCGTAAAAAAATATCTTGGCAAATAATACATTAGGAACAACCAAGAAATGGGGTAAACTAGCCTCTGTTCTTCTCTTTCTTGAAAGATGTAGAGTCCTGGTATAAAAGAGAAGTCTATCTCTAGGCAGGCGTGTAAGGGTTTTACAATCGTAATCCTTCCTTCCTCTTCACGTACTCGAATAATAATGAACGCGAACACTATAGAGGGGAACTTACAAAAGAGAAACAGTTCTCCACAATATTTCTGTGCTGACACTACATGCATTATTCCGATGTCAACATCCTGCGTTTTGTTTTTGATCTAATTTAAAGAAAAGAGTTTTCATTATCAAAACAAACAGCTACCGCTACATGCATAGCAAAAACGTAAAAACTGCCAACCATGGGCTCTCAAACAAACATATGGATAAAAAGTTTCGAGGGGAAATGGCTATACTTCCACTCTTCAGGACATGCCCTCAGCAGAAGACATCCACTTACAGAAACGAGTTACCGGAAACGCGTCGACGTCTCACAGAATCCTGTTGCAATGAGAGAAAACGCTCCATGCAGCCTCCAAAAAGAAAACATACAAACTGTCTGATCTTCTATGTATACGATTTTATACCTGCTCAAATAGCCCCCTTTGTATAGGAAATAGCAGGTTCTTTTCCTTAAAATTTTCCCTTCTATTTTTGCATACTATAAGAACGTCCATTGCAATTATGGATATGCGAGAGTTTTGGCTGTATGAGGCACCATTCATACCATACTTTTGTGGCATCACTGCGACGTGCCATGTGGATGCTTATGCGCTCCCCCTCAAGTAAAGGAACTCCTTCTCGTAATGGAAAAAAAATAGGGAACCAACTAAACAAACCAGGGGTAAAGTTTGCAGGAACCGTAGATAAAACTATATCCTTGTAAAGCACACATTCAAAATAGCCACTAAATCCATGAAGAAATCCATTGGAACGTGCAATGAAGGAAAGTTCCGTCTCACGATCATTGGAATGCGCCATCAAGCGAGGGAGGCTGTAGCCCCGCGTGTCAGAAAAGGGAGAAGAGGCTTCGGTGTACATACACGGGCGTGTGTCCTCTATATTGCTGCTATGTTCAAAGTGAAAACAACGCTGTGCACCACCGCAACTCAGACGATAAAATGCATGCAAGTAGACCACATAGGGAGATTCATAGTGGGTACGCTTTTCACGAAGAGCGGTCCAGAGTTTATTGGTAGAAATAGGCTCGAGGTAAGATGTATAGGACGAAGGAATACATACACCTCCCTCTTTCAAAAGTGGAAGAAATCCATCTAGACATTCGGGTGATAATTCATTGT
Source organism: Cardiosporidium cionae (assembly GCA_015476325.1). Taxonomy (NCBI): domain Eukaryota; phylum Apicomplexa; class Aconoidasida; order Nephromycida; genus Cardiosporidium; species Cardiosporidium cionae. Next base: position 29,007 of record JADAQX010000220.1, on the reverse strand, counting down.
CTCCAAACGATCCAAGCAATTCACTGATTACAATATCCGCTTTTTCCAAGGAAGCCATGGGTCTCACAGAACCTGGCTTGGTGGAGGATTCTGACAAGGAAAGTGTTTTTAAAGCACGCATATCTCCTTTAATTACTTGCACAGAGCGCCATCGTGGGTCGCTATCACCCTCCACACGTTGTAGGAGAGTCAAATAAGCATTCAAATTCTTTTCTACAGCTACCACGCGAGAATCGGAGATTCCTGTCTCCTCTATAGCCTCTAAGCACACATCTACAAGAGGACCACGTCCTGCACCAACTACAAAAATAACTAAAGGGGAGGGAAATGTGGAAAGGATATTGGGTCCATTAGCAACGGGAGATTCCGATAGAGCGGCTGTTCGCATTTTTAGCCGATCTTCTAAGCAGAGAATGAGAGCTTCTTTATATTTTGAATATTTGACGGGATCTTTTTCAAAAGTTTCGTAAGTACGACTCTCCAAATTATCTTGAAGAGGCTGCAGAGGAATCTGCAAGCAATCCCAGAAAGGATACTCAAATTCTTCAACTTCTGTAAACGGAGGCAAGCGCTTAAAAAGCCGAGCAACATAATTCGTAGTTGACATAATAAATGGAATATCCAATTTGATGTCCTCTGTTTCCGGTAGAAGTAAACAAGGCACACTTTCTTCCTGTTTATGCACATTTTTTAGTGACACATTAGATTCCTTAGCTACTTGAGAAGAATGGGGTGACGTTTGCAAGGAATGGGACGTAAGATGAGAAGAGGCGGTTGTGATACTATTCTGAAGCAACGTCTGAAAATCTTCCGTAGAAATTTCCACTGTAGACGTATCCTCGCGCTTCTCATGAGAGTTAACAATTATGGGAAGAGTAGCATGAGGCTTTGTTACATTTGAAATTGCAGGGATGGACTGAGGAAGCTCTTTCAACGTGTTATCTTCCTTAAGTATAACGTGAACATTATGACGAAACAATTTGCTCAAAAAGGCCTTGTGAGGCGAAGACAAGACTGGGTAACCTTCACGATTAGAAATGAATAAAGAAGTTGGTATGATAACCGCTTTGACGGGCTCAGCAAACCATCGATCCAGTAAAGTCAGATCATCTGGAAGATCCGTAAACTCTAAAGCCACGTGGATATCCGAAGAGAAATCAGACAATGTACGCAACCGATCCCATAGTACCCATCCATCAATTTCGGTGTTAAAATTGTTTTCACCTTTATGGCTATTTGTTTCGACATTGGAGGACGAGCAAAGCTCGGAATTTAAAGTCTGCCTTTTTACAATCTTAGAAGAGTCTACAGCAGGCTTCGCTTTCTTCAAGACAAGAGGAATACGAATCCATATAGGGGATCGAATGTAACCTGAAATTGCGGACTGCAAAATTTGAGCGTATCGTACTGGTGAAGCGGTGGGTGGAGGACAAAGTATAGCGAAAACCCCCAAATGGGAAGCCCACCTGAGATAGTGTCGAAAAATATCTTCATAAGTAAATGCTGGCTGGGCAACACAATCAAGAGCTGCTGGGAGATATGCAGAGTTCCCCGTTCTATTATCAAAAAAATCTTCGTCTGGTTGGAGAAAATCTGGAAGTGTAGCCACAACGGAAGAAACCCACGTTGTACTGCTAAAGAGTAAATCACTGCAAGTAGGAGTTACCATGTATATATGAGGAGGATGCGTGACATCTCTCGCTGAAGAAACTAACGTATCATTCCCATGACATAAACCTTTGTCATTGTCTTCCTTTCGAACTGCGACATCTAGTCCGGAGAAAGGGTCCACTAGAGAAGGAACGCAGGATAGAGGAGAGAGTTTTCTCAGAGAATTCAAAGGAAGGCAAATGAAGTCAAAGCGTAAGTCTGAAGCGAGCTCCAGTTTTCGCTTAATTAGATCTCCATGCAAGAATTCATATCCCAAAAAAAGGTTTTCAGGTCTACCCGTAACCGGCATTCTGATTCGTACGATGGGGACGTTTAAAGTGGAGTGAAGAGTTTGAGCGCGAATAACAATACGAAAAAGAAGGGGGAATAAATAAACAGTTCCAGGAAGGAACTTATTACGTAAGAGAGTCTTTCCTTGCGCCTTTGAAAATGAAATAGCATTGACCAATGGCAAGCCAAGGAATTTTTGTATGGCCAAAAATTCAAATAAACTCAGCGATATTATAATGAAAAATAAGAAGAAACAAAAATAGCTACAGAAATGAAAACAAAAGATAAAAGTCAAAGTGAGAAGGAAAATAAGTCATAATGCTACATAGTAAAAAATATAAGAAGAGGTAGGGTTTTAGTACAACAGTTGTTCAATGAATTGGTGTCCATTTTTTTTGATATCCATGCTTAGTGATGATGGATACGGAAGTTTTTAAGCGTATGCAACATGGGGGGCAAGTAAAAACTGACTCACCACTTCAAATGAGCTGCTGCATCTTTCGTGGCTAAACGTTTTTGACTCGCTTTTGATAAATTCTTTCTAAATTTCTTTTACAAACGGAATAACATCGTTATTTCAGGGGGAACAGTATTTTTATTTTCGCGCGTTTATTGACAAGATTGTTGGTAGCATTAAAAATTGAGAGCGTTGTAAATGAAGTAGAAATACATATGGAACAGCTGGCTAGCAAAACTTCATTGAAAGCATTACGAAATGTTTCACTTATTATAAATGAACTACTACAACATACAAGTGTGTATGCCTGCATAAAGCCACTGGATATATCACTCAATAGCTTGCATGCTTTCATTGGATGGATCGCGCTCTTCATGCTAGTTTATGTAAGGTTATGCATCTTTCATTACGTAAAAAAATTGAGGGTACAGGAAATAAAACGATTCAACTGGAAATATTTTAGCGCGAAATATCTCTTCTCCACCGCAAAGTTACTTCAACAAAAAGATAAGCAGAATAAGACGTAGAAATAACAAGTCCAATTCACTGTACACCTGTAGCTCCGGTTTCAAAAAATGATCAATATTTCTACCGTTTAGCATATATTACAATATGTAGCATGGTATATTAAAAATTTATTTCGAGGAAATCGATATTTCGCAGAAGCGCTTGAAATAAGAACGTCAAAAAAAAGAAAGAGCCCCAACTCTTATGAATAAAAGTTAGTTTGAAAGATAGTCTCGCATGCTTTGCAATATATATATTTCTCTAAAAAAATTGAGATCTAGCATTGCTGAATGAACGTTGAGAAGTAAATGCTATAAAATTCCAAGGAAGAGTGAAGACTTTACTGTTTAAATTATTATTTTGGGTTATCTAACTTGATGTGGAGTAGTAAACAAGTGAAATGCGTTGCTCTCAAACCTTCATGAAATGCAATTTCCGATAAATAAAGTTAAGTATGCATGTTTTTATATTTCGAATAGATGATGAAGCAAATTTGGGATATACTTATAGAAGAAACTTTGCCAAACCTCTGGAACAAATTCTGGTAACTTTTTTCAGCAACAGGAATTTTTAATGGCGTTGAAGCAAACAAAAAATGCCAAGAAATGCAGTTACGGCTCCACTAATTATATACAAACCAACAGTATCCAGAAGAAATCTAGGAGCCAAAATTGTCCACAGCTACAAATAATACAAGAAAATACAAATGTTATCTATTATAACAATAATAACAGCGATGTATGAAAAAATAACTTTCATCTCAACCAAGTATCGCTTATTTTTACGTGAAAATAAGAGCAAAAAATCAAAGCAGCGACGGTATATTCTACATCTTTATACATATCACAAGAGAAACGAGAAAGAAACCGTATCGGTAGAATCTTGTCATTTTGAAGCTCATACAACAGAATAGAAAAGTTTACGTATCAAAAAGAATTACAAACTTACAACGGCGCTATCTCGAAGAAGAATTACGCTGAGCAGTACACCCACATGGCAAACTACAAGGATAACGACGTGCCTGCAATACAGAGGCAGAAATTAATCGAACCAATATAACAAAACTCATAAAAAACATAGAATAAACACTACGTATAGCTGCAAGAGAGTTATAAATATGCTTTAAGAAATAGCATTGCAGCAGCCTTTCTATATGCCTCTCCTTTGCATCTTCTTTGCGTCCTCATTGTGACACACATCCTTTGGCATTACGATTTTTATAATAAAAGATGAAAATTAATATATTATCAGACACTAAACATTATCACATTCTAAAACGTATCCCAAGATAAATATAAAACCATTTTTACTTTTTATACCTGCAAAAATTCCCATACACTTTCTTATTCTTATCTTTCAGCCCATGAAACTTCCTATTTTTCAAGAGGAGGCGCCATTACTTGCGCTGTATACTATTAACTAGGTAAGTTTATGCCATTGACACCTTCTATCTTTTGAATTTCTTACTTACACTAAAAGTATGTACGTTATATAAAGGAAAACGTAATGTTTTTCAATTTTATCGCATTTATTGAAGGGAGGGTTTGAGGAACTATTCCATATGTTGAACTTGCTGTCAGCCTCTTCCATTGAATTATACTGCGCAGTCGAGAGTGAACGCATTGTTCCTTCACTGATAGAAAAAGAAGTTAGAGTAGCCATTCTTCGAATCAAAAGGCATACACAGTACAACAAGCCTCCAATACAGGTTCCAAACATATGGATTAAAACTAGCAGCACAGAAAAACAGATATGAAAACCGCTTGGTCCCACAAAGCCAGCTGATAAAGGAATATCAGTTAAAGATGTGGAATGACCCAGAACAAAAAAAGCGTTAGTCATCATCAACACACAGAGAAAGAGTAAACTATTCTCTTCCATGGAAAAAGCCACATTCTCGTGCAATGTAGGTGAAGTTCTCTTTTCCTGTGGCAACAAATCATTAGATGTACTCCACACCTTATCTCCGCTACAATTTTCCTGTTTATCCATTTTTTTGGTTGTGTGTTCCTCTGCTATTCCTGTAGTGTCTCGGAAGGGGTCTGCATTTGCTACCGCCATTTTCTCTACATGGGGTCCCTCTAAATTCTCAGACTCTTTCAAAGAAGAGTGGTGAGTTGCCGTCGACTGCGTGTACGCTGTACCCAAATAGAAAAGAAGGAGATATTGGTTAAAACAAAGAAAGAGAGATCCCATCCTTTCATACCCTAGAAGAAGGGATAATGGGAAGAGTAAAGACCCTAAGCATACACCCATAATTTCTGACATGCCACGAGCTATAGATGATATCTTTGTATAAGAAAGTTCAGGATAAATATGTTTTTGAGATGTAGAAGAAAATGCCTCTTTAAACATTGCAGGAGAGGCGGTTCGACGCTTCTCAATTTTTTCACTGCGCCCAAAGAAAACAAGGCTAAAGAGCTGAAATAATGAACAGAAGTAGATGCAACGAGGAAGCGTATAGAGGAGTACCTCTCGAGATCCACATATATACACAAAGGTGGTTCCAAGATACCAAATCCACCGAAATAGAAGCAGTCTTAATGCCTGAAGAGATGCAAACAAACGAAGACCCAGAAAGAGTAGCCATGTGCGTACAGAAAGGGGACATACATGGCTTAATCCACGGAGGCCCTCCTGGAGCAGTTGATGAGGCCTCTGCAAGAGGGTATACAAGTGGGAGCCTTCATGAAAAAAGAAAAATGTGAAACCACCTTCCACTAGTGATCCTTTAATTGTAGTAATAATTAAACGATACACTCGTAGCACAGGGAACAACCAAGCTGCTCTTTCCATAAAATTAAAATAGCTGTCCTCTATAGAAGAGGCGCTACCCCACTGATGGGAGGATGAGGCAATATAGGCATCGACGTGGGCAAAATAGAAGGCAATGGAGAGGCTTTGAAAACACCAACAGCTAATCAACACAAATTTCATGCGTTTTTCGAGCGTACTGTATTTCCATACACATATAGAGGCCTCTATGGCCATCACAAGTAACAAAATAATTGCGAGAGGAGAAGAAATGGTGAAGGATCTTGAATATGATTCATTTTGCATCATATACACCAAAGGAGCAGGAACCTGCCGATTGGAAGCTATTAAGACGATTAACCTGAGAAATATAAAATATAAAAAGTCCGCTTGGAAAGGCAGGCTATGAAAAGGAATTCAAAAGAAAACCAAAACAACGCAAAAATAGAAAAGAAAAATCCAAATAAAAGCTAAAAAAAATTCTGGTTAGTATCTTAGCATGTCTGATATACACAAGCAATGTGTTTTCAAAAAAGGTATCTCACAGTGACAAAATTCATTCCTGTAGAAACAAGGGTTACATATTATCCCAGTTGGGTTGGAAACCCATCGTGACCTCCCCCACAGACACACAATTTTCAGTCTATAACTAGAGCTTTCATACCCACAAAGATAACTAATAGAAGTGGTGCGTTTCCATAGGCAAATCGCTTTTATGAGAAGAATAAGAAGAAAAGCAGAGACGTAAAACTTTAAGCAGGCGGCTTGATTCAAGGAAAAGCAGAAGGAAAGAGTATTGTGGAAGAGAACTGCAATAAAGAGAAGCTCACAGATTGGCAGGTGGCCTATCACACGCTTGATATCCAAGGCATAAACTCTCAGTAGATCCAAAAAGTAGTGCAACAAACTGCATAAAGTTTTCCATCCTTCAAATGTCCACAATCTCTTAGTATGTACAGCCACAAAATTTTTTTCACCCTCATCAGTTTCCAAGGGCGAGTACTTCTCTGCATGAACAGACAGAGCATTTTCTTTTCTTTCATTTCCTTCCAAGAGATAACTCGCCTCAAAACATCGCCTATAAGGAGGCTTAGTCGCCTCCCAATGCTCTTCAAGCAGGGGTATCTCGTCTCCGGTTGTTTCCTCACTTGGAACAATTTCAGGTGCAGGTTGTTTTATCTCTCTCAGCCACATCTTTGTTTCGATGTTCTTACTCTCAATTCTTCCTTCACATGTGCCAAGAGTAGCACTCAGAGACGTGGCAACTGAACGGCGGACAAGGAGGGCATACTTGCACGTCACCACGGTTTCCTTCAGAATGAGAACCAAAAAGGCATACAAACTCCCTCCTACAAGAATACACATACACACAGGTGTGGCAGTCGTGGACCACAGCATTCCATCTAGGAAAACGTAGAGAGTGAGTGAGAGGATAAGGAGTGGAAAAAATTCCCAGCGCACTCGAGAAAATTCTCCTACTGAGACTCCGCCACGTAAAAGGAAGAAAATATGTCTGAGACGCTTAGGGAGAGCATGTAGCAGCTTGAGAGGAATCTTTTTATTAAGCCAACGCAGCCAAACGTTTTGATTTTCTGGAGAGGAAAAGACAGAACCAGGAGGGGATCCCCAAAAGAGTGTGAGAACTAAACAAGAAAAACCCACAACAGCCGCACAGCAGCACACAAAGGATATATACATGTATAAAAGGGAGAAAGAAAATATGTGGGCTACACTTTCCTTTAAAACTTCCACCAAAAACTGACGGCAGGCTCTCGTATAACGAATAAAGGCGTCCTTTAAGGGTGATTCTTCAGTAAGGCATGCTAATGCGATTTGGGAAGGGTGGTCATCCCCATAAGAGATGACATGCTGCTTAAGTGCCTGACGGTATGCTTGAAAATGCATAGCCATTTCTCTAAAACATGTGTTTAGTTTCACAAGGAGATTTTGAAAGGAGTTTGACTCTTCTAAAGGTGGCTGTCCATGGATGGTGGCATAAGTGCGCAGAAACTCTCGAACTTGAGCAACGGTGAGATAGTGCATTTCCGCTAGAGCATAGAGAAGAGATAAAGAAGGAGTAGAAGAGGAGGAGGCGGTGAGATCTTCAGTAATAGAAGAGGAGGAGGTGAGATCTTCAGCACTAGAAGAGGAGGAGGCGGTGAGATCTTCAGTAATAGAAGAAGAGGAGGTGAGATCTTCAGCAATAGAAGAGGAGGCGGCGAGATCTTCAGCAATAGAAGAAGAGGAGGTGAGATCTTCAGCAATAGAAGAGGAGGCAGCGGGGTCTTCTTCAGTAATAGAAGAAGAGGAGGAGGCGCATGTTTCACAAAGGGAAGAAGCGACAGAAAAATTTCTCCCCTCAGAAAAAGGGGGTGGTGCGTTTATATTCTCTTCTGAGTTAGAGGTCCGTAATGGTGTCTCCCATGGAAGAAACAAAGGTTTCACTCTCTCTTCCGCCTGTTGGATCCATCGTTTTGGCAAAAAAGGATAGATAATTTTACCCACGTTTTGATAGGGAATAGGGAGGCCCAGTAACATAGCCAGTGTGGAGGTAATATCCATTTGACGAAGAGTTCGAAATGTAAAATCTTGCAGTACAGTCTGGGGAACTGCTGTCAGATAAGCCGCATTTGTACATTCATCCATAGCCTCCTGATCACTCTCCAACGTGGAATCCCACAAATTCAAAAGAGAAGTATCAAAGGGAGAGGGAGAATGCGCAAACATAAAAGTGTTTGTCTGAAGAAACACATGTAGAGTAGCCAGAGAAAGAGAATTTTATATTAAAAAGAAGAGATGAAAGAAGAAACAAACAATAAAATCGAATCAAGGCATCTCAAAAATGCGATGAGAGTGTGTTTTTTATATACTAAAACTAAGAGACAGAGAGGAAGCAAACCATTTGCTTCATCCAAAACAAGGTTAAAATTCTAATTTCATAAAAATAATGCAAAACTATGAAAAAATAGAAAAAAATGAATACAAACTCTTCTTGTGCTTGCAATCTATACCTCTTCACAGCTCCTGCCTCCATGATCACCTTTGCTATTTTGTCCATGATCTCCCATAACAAGAAGAAGTGTGTCATTCCATTGAGACTCGGTCTGGAGGCGATGAATAAGTGTGGACACGAATGAATGATATTCTATTAATTTTTTTTGAAAAGGAGCTCCTTGAATTCCAATAGAATGACTCATTTTGTCAATACCCAAGACATGACCCACTAAAAAGGTCCAATCTTTCCTGAATTGATAAAACGTAGAGCATTGTTATGCAGATATTCTTATGAATTTTAATTCCGTTTTGTTTTATAAAAAAAAGATACAGGTCAAAAAACCGGTTGTTCGCATTTAAATAATAATTTTTTTTTATTTTTAGCTATACAATTCTACTTATGTATATGAAACACAAGAACAGCGATGGATGAAGGCGTGCATAGATTTTTAACATAAAATTCTGTTGTAGAAGCAACTTTTAGAGAGTGGTTCCGTTTGGTTTTTTCTATTCCTTTGGATATTTCTCTCTTAATTTTCTCTCATTTAAAGCATTTCTCTCCGATTCTCTCTCCCAGTGTTCTCCTATCTCAACGCTTCACTCAATGTATCTCTCAGTTTCATCCCATCTACAAATTCTCTTCGTAGTCCTCTTTCCTCAAAGAGGCATCTTTCCAAAATCAAGAAGATACCTACCGCTCTAAAAATTCTTCAAAAAAGGCATAGACACCAAAATCCACTGTGTGAAAATCATGCAAATCTAGGCCTTTGTAAGGACGAGAATATTTCACAAAATTCATAAAAAGTTGAGACCACACCTCATCGCCTAGGAAAAACAATAAAACAACCGCACACTATGAAGGAGTAACGGTAGAAACTATAGAGTAAGACAAATGACCTCATGTTTAGAAATAAAAAAAGTGAAAGAAAACATGCATCCTCAATAGAATTACAACCTTTGTTAAAATGCTTTACAATAATGTTTAAAGCCTCGCATACTATATTTCAAATAGTTTCAATGTGTTTTGATGCAAAGAAGCTACTACACATTCCAAATACATATTTTTCTAGTATTCCTCGTTAAGTTTTTTGAAAGAACAGAAAGTATTACATGCTGCAAAAATAAAAAATCTTCTTACTATCAAAAATTCCTAGAAATACACCTGGTAGTAGCATTTTTTGAATAAGAGAAGTGAGTCAACCAGTGCAAATCGATCTCTCTCTGCCTTAAAAAGCTCAAGAAAACAAAAAGTAGCTCAAGTTTCATCAAATGAAGGGGATGAACACTCTTACTGACCACTAATGGCAGCGGAAAAATTATGCCGCTGTAATTGCTGGAGTATATTATCGCCACTCTGCTGATCGCCGGTGAAAATTTTTCCAATCTGAAAAAAATGAGCCCATCACAAAAAATACACACACAGCTGTAATTATTTTTCACCTAATAACACTCAAGAGGACAGTACAAACGGACAGGTACCCTTTCTGGCCGTACTGCACAACTTCTAATCTTACACAGCATGCCTCTACACTTCTTTATAAGAATTTTCAGCTTCAAATTTAATGCAGAAGAATGCACTGCTACTGCTTCTATCCTACATATTTCTCCCTGTATTAGAATTTTAAGTAAAACATGACATCCTGTCAATGTTTGCAACAAAAAATCATGTCATTCCCTTTAGTATGTATAATGCTTCAAACAAATTCATCTTCAGAAACAGCTATTTTTGATAAAAAGTTTCTATAGAAAACAGCGCAAAAGTGAAAACCAAAACAATGACGTTCTTGCCATTCGTCACGCCGAAAAGATTCATTCAAACTAGAAATTTTGGAAAGCGTGTGTGTATGTACACTGAGTATAGCTGCATAAAATTATAGTACACAAAGAAAACACTATAGAGGCATACACATGATGACTGCATCCGCATAAAAAATATCTTCTTACTCTATCGCTTCTAATCCTTCCCTTATTTCAAAATGCAATTAAACATCTACACCAACAAGCAATCATACGTCAAAAAATGAAGCGGGGCTTCCAGTCATAAGCGATTTGATACGATGAAAGGTTAGTGTTGGTGTATCGGCAATAACTTTGAACAAGAGAGAATTTTCAGGGTGTTTTTGGAGCAATTCCTGGAAAATAGGAAAACCATTCACGGGTTTTTCGTTCCCCATCAAAAAATCTTTTTCAAAAGAATCCGTTTCATAAAAACTATTCGCTGGATTATGCAAAACAAAGTCGAATCGAAAAGAATCTAAAATGACAAGAATAATGCGCTTGAACGGGGTAGATTGAGAGAATACAGGAATGAGAGAACTAGGAGGGGGTAGCATGTGATCCTCTCCATTTCCACTTGCTTTGGGATCATTTCCTCTACCTACATCAGGAGTAACTGCTGAAACATTGTCCGTTAGAGTGGTAAGCGCGGTGAAAAAGGAAGCGCGTGCGGATACATCCGTCAAATATGGACTTATATCTGTTATTTTGATCGATGAAAAAAGCCCTCCTTTTGCGAAAAGAAGAATTCCTGCAATATGGAGGCTTAAAATAGCCATGAATTGCAAAAATACAATCAGAATCGGCTTTGGCTTAGGCTTTAAAAGAGGCTGCGTGTCCATTGCTTTGGGTGACTCCATTTTTCTGCCTTTTCGAGTGTAAATATGCTACCGATGGTGCAACCGTTCATCCGTTTTACTCAAAAAGAACAGAAAGATCAAAAGATTCAAAAGTCTTTCAAAAGCATCTGTAGCAGCATCCTAAACAAAAGAAGTGGACACGAAAGACTCAAGGGAGAACGGAAACAAGCTTTCTGCTAGGAGGGGGGAGTGCCACTCACTTTAGATAGTATACTTTAATCTTCTTTGTAGCACTGTCAAATTAAAGTAAATGCACAAGGATTTTACGGAAAACTCATATTTGCTAAAGGCAGTGAGCATTTCGTTGTATGTGGAGACTTGGTTTTACTATTTCGGAGTGCGGTAATGGCAGGTAGAAGAGCAGGTGTCCTTGTTAGTTTGAAATATTTCATTTTGACCGACCTACATCTTCAAATCAGTTTAGCATCGAGTTTTAGAACAAATATGGAAAAATTGCAATAGTCTCTTCCCTAAATGGTTAGAATGCCATTCTATTTGTGCATCTTTTAGGTCATTTTGCTCCAGATAACTGGTCCTACGGAAAGGCCTTGGCAAATCATCTCTCACAGTTATGCGGCGCGGAATTATACTGTTCAAAAAGTAACATCACGGAATAGAAACCCACGCAAACGGTTGTTTTGTAACTATTAAACAGCTTTTCAGGAATGCAATACCAGCAACAATTATGTAGTCTTTCAATGGAAAATTCCTTTATAGAAACTTCATATTATAGCTAAACAATTTTTCGGGAAACAATTTGGACTCGAAAATCTGCGTTCCATCACTTGAACATGCTATTATGCGTCAATTAAGATGTTAAACAAGATTTACTTTGATTACTACATCAGCACAAGAAGGAGAAAACTAAATAAAGCATTCCACAGTGTGAGAATCTTTACACATCCATAAAGCGTTTAACAATTTTGCATAACATTTAATAAAACGCTTAGGAAGTTATAAAAATTATCCATATTCTACGATTAATTCGAATGTTTCAAATACAGAGTAGTTATATAAAAGTTTTATATCAGCTTCATCCTTGTTTGACTAATGTTAAGTTAATACTTTTGAGCAGACTACGCTAGCAAAGGATTTCTTATACATAGACTTAAAATTAGCGGAAAGCAATGCAAATTGAACGTTTGCATAGCATAGCAAGATCAACAGTAGGAATTTCAAACCATTGCGATATTACAAAAAATTTATCTGCGAAAAATAGCCGCAGGTATTTATAAAAACGATCCTTTCCATCGCTATAGTAAAGGGATACGTACGCCGCATTTAATTTTGCCTGGGGTTAAACTAACAAGGATTTCATCAAAACACGAAATCCTCATGCAGCTCCCCTTTGTCTTGTCAGTATCTAAATCTGACAGACATAGCGGAGCGACAAATCCTGTCCAAAACAACTTAGTTACATCTATTGGGCGGACCAATATAGTTGCCCCCATACAACTCGGTTGAGCAGGGGCATGAAAATTGTGTGTTTTTTTATTTCTCTGTATATCTTGAAAGTTTGATACGGGAAATGTTTTCTCATGTTTGCTTTGAACACTGGTATCGTTTGTAGGAAAAATTACCTTCTCAAATTCTTGTGGTTTCAATGTCAGAGATGATTTATGGGGGTGAGAAGACGAGTAGCTTCGTACGGATATAAGGCGCTCAGAATTTACCTGTGTGAGAGTGTCTGTTGCAGTTTCTGTTAGAGTGTGCAATGCAATAGGATCATGAAGTGAGCCACTCGGGGCAGTCTCAAGTAAACAAACACCAAGAGTGTCGAGAGAAAGTGAACGATACTCTTCTATCAACGGTATGAAAATTTCTACTGCAGCTTTTAATTTTGTGGATCGGATAGCGTGAGAAGCAGGGTCCGGCGGGTTGCATGCAGTTATAGAGGATGTGTTGCTGGAAGAGGAAGCATAAGAGTCAGTTGATTCAGTATTTTCTGGTAAGATGATTTTTGTTACCACTGCTTTTGGATAAAGCATTCCCAAGGGGTAACGAATTTTCAAAAATTCGTTGAAAAGGAAGGATCTAAACGAAATGCTTGCATTGGCTGCTGCCTTACTCTGTGTATTGCACTGTTCGCATACCATCTATAAAAAGAGCATCGCATCACGCAATGAATTGAAAGCACATTCTCCAAAAATAGAAAACTACACACTCTGGATTATCTCTATTGTTAAAACGCTGAACCAGGAATGCAATTCAGTCAAATAAAAGAAGAAAAACTTTGATTCTACCTTTGTAGTAACGAAGGAACATAACTAAATCTCCACATCTGACAAAAGAAAAGTACGTTCGCCAACTTAGAAGAAGATTGAGTAGATGTAACTTAACCTCTACATCAATATATGGCCTTTGTCATAATTTTAACACGTTGTCTCTAGAATCATTATAAAATAGAGACTCAAACCATAGAGTCTTCAAAAAGGAGAGAAAAGCAACTTTTTTTGCAACATAGAGAAGATGCGACTAAAAACTACTCTATCAATTCCTGATGCATTCCCTCTCGAAGCCGCGCGTTTCTTCTATTTTCTTCACATCCACTCATTCAGTGCAACAATAAGTTCTGCAAAGAAGATATAGCTCCATCCTACAGCTGCACTCCCTACCGTTGTTTAAAAACTTACTTGAAGATCTTCCATCGAAATATCCGCTTGGCGATTATAAATAACATCACTCAGTATTCGATGAATATATAGGTCAGCATAACGACGTATAGGAGATGTGAAATGCATATAACTAGAAAGAGCTAAAGCCCAATGCCTAAACACAGAAAATGAAAAGGATGACTGAAAATTAGAATTAAAAAGAACAGAGAAGCTAAGAACAGCCACGTTCTCGTATGCAATCAATACATAGCTACCAGCATGTTAGGAATTTCTGCAATTTCTTTAAGCAAGTGTGAAATTACTCTAAAAACAGCTCTGATAACAGGGTTATAGATGATGACTTTCTCAAGCTGCTATCCAACAACATGATTTTTGTTTCTATACTGAAACCGGAAAACGTATGCTATCTAAACAAACCAAATAGGAGAAATAAGACTACAAGAAATTAATAAAACCGTCATTAGAGAGATCTACTAAAGTAAAATAGCAGAGGAGAGAAAAGGAGCCATTTCTTCATGCTTCCATAAAAAATTATTGTAGATTTTGTAATGCCTTTATTACTTCCATTCACTCTCTTCTTTAGAATTCACAGGAAAGTACATGGCCGCATTAAAATGTTGAAGAGCACCAAAACAAATCGCCTAAAGAGGGAAAAACGAAGCGAAGAAACAGTACAAAGAAAAGGCGCTAAACAATAATGAAATTGTGAAAAGCAAAGAAATTGAGGATGAGGGGAGCAATAAAATTATAAACACAAGCAGAATCAAAGAAAAACAAGAGTAGGTTGTAAAAATTAAAAGATCAAGATCAAGAAATAACGGGTGAAACTTATTGGTATTATAAAAATCATAGAAAACTTTAAGTAATGAAAAACTGAGTTAGAGGATAAAATAATGTAACTCTCACGAATATTTAATAATTAAGATAATTTCATCAGAGAAATCCAAAGAAATAGCAATCATCCTCAAAATCAAGACTGATACATTGCAAACTGAATATTCGTCCAGCAAATGTTTATATATATGCTGTTTTATAGCAGTGGTATCACTCTTTGGCATTCAAACAAAGTATTTACATAAACGTACAAGTAGAGGAAGCCTCATATTTACAGTACTGCCGTTTTTCTCATCTTCTTCTCTCTACCAACTCATTTTAACATCTCCTTCCCATCGCATTTCTCTCATTCATTCTTAAAGAAATATAAAGTACTTGATAAGAAACAAAAGAAAGGGTAGATTGACAAAACAAAAGTAATTTATCCAATGGAATGGGCCCATTTTCCTTGAATTGTTGAAGAATTGTTTTTCTGCAATTGAAATGTGATATAATTTTTATACAAACTAAATGTCCATATTTTTTTCATTTTATACCTTTAACAAGCAGAAGTAAATGAATCAAATGCATATATACAGAGATAATTTGAACAACCGTATTGCCATTCCTTGTCATCTATTTCCATTTGGTTAAAGTACAGACAAAATCCATTCAAATTTCTTTGTGGTGTACAAAAATACCTTGAACCATTTTAAACATGACTTAGTTGAACTTATATAGAAAAATGGCATTCTGTCAACCTAAAACTCGTACTTTGTCTTATCTTGCCTTCTTTTTATGCATTGGTACGAACTTCATTACTCTTTACATCTATGGGTGTTAGAACCTGCTTTTTTAACTTCTCTTATTAATAAAAAAACATAATTTTTCCTTGCTATTTTCGCCTCTTTTGAAAAACATACTCTAAACTCTCACTTCTGTAATTCAGGGAGTGACGAAAGAATAGCCTTCACAGCAGAAATTTCAGTATTGGGATGATGACGAAGAATGGAGTTGAATCGTACATCGTACTCACAAAGCCTGAAAATTTCAAAGCATAAACTTCATGTGTACCACAACTTTGTTTCCTCTTGATATGTTGCATGTTTCTCATCAGTTTTCTTCCTGTCATACATCCTCCCTGCTCAATTTTTTCTGCTTTTTTTATCCCACATATTTCCATTCCTTCATTTTCCAAAAATAAATTGTCCAAGACAGGAGGATACAGAAATGAATTTCAAAAATATACAAAGCATCCGAAAGAAACTACACCAAAACAGAACAAATCGTAAAATTTGGGAAAGAAAAAGTAAAATCCTTTCATAAAACAATGAAAATAATACTTCTGCAGAATTCTGCTTGAAATAAAAAATTCCCTCTTAATAGTAAAGTGTTTTGATAGTCAACTAAAAAGAGAAGCTCTCCAAAATAAAAATGCTAAATTGCTTTGAATTTTTTACAACAACGCAAACAGTTCATATAAAATTGTTTCCCAATAGTATTATTTATCTACCTATTATATTGTATCTCTGGTATGATTCTCTTTATAGTATACCCCTCTGTTTCTACTCCAACTCTCTTTCTTTCACTCTTACTCTATTATATATGTATCTCCGTTTTCTTTCCCTCTGTATATTTGTTTCCACTCACATATCTTCTGCCTACTGGGCGAAATTTCTGAAAATTTTCAAACAAAAAAATATAATTATCATTTTGTCTTACCGCATGGCAACGCAGCGATTGGCTAAGATCATACACTCTTCAATGATTCCATGGCTAGTAGGAGAAGGCCATTCATACTGTATATCAAAAGGGAGCTCTGTCTTTGGATCACATTTAAGCAGAGCATTGTTCTTTCCTTGAAATAGTACGATTGAACCTTCTTTTTGACGAATCTTGCGACGTAAATGTGCCATATGCCGCATTATAAGCAGGGAAAAAGCAATGGAATCTGATTAAAAAAAATAATAAAGGGAAAGTAAAATATGAAAGATACTACTTGATTTGTATTTTATTGAAATTTTTTGCATCGTTATTTGCAGTTTCCTTCTCTCTGATTTGTTTTGACTTCTTTCATCATAAATATCTTTCTTTATTCAATCTAGTTTTCTCGTTCTCGTGTTACACTTCTTTCCCATTTCTCTAGTTGACAACAACTTTTTAATTCTTAGTTTCATCAAATATTAAAAAGTCGTATCAAATATCCTCAAAAACATAAAAACAGCCAATATTCTGGGGACTTACTGGCTAATTTCCACGTCTTAGAAATGGGAGAAAGACGTTGAAGAAGGTGCGTACGCGTCTTCTTCTCATATAAAGGGGGAAGAGGACCATCTAAAGGGAAAAATGGTTCCTCCCTACCCAAACGATTATCTACGTCCTCCAAGAATCGTTCCACAAGAGCATAATTTAAACGACAGCTGATCATATATATCATGCAAGAAAAGAGAAAATGCGTACATTTAATGAACATTATAGTGTTGATGCAACGCTTAGAAATTCTAGTAGGAAAGGGATTAGATAATACACACTAGAGTCACATACTCATAACAAAGAAAATTAGGTGGAAAAAGTGCACAAAGGGAGAAGCGGGGGAGAGGGATGTGTTGAAAGAGAATAAAAGGAAAAGAAAATAAAGAAAACAAGGGAGAAGAATAGACTAAAAAAGTACAGAGGAGAAAGAGACCTTAAAAGCAAAAGAAGAAAGCTGAAGTTAAAAAGCATAGAAGCAATGCTTCATGTATAGAGTAAAAATAGTTCTCCTCACCGTGAGCGTGTAATTGTTTTTATTATTTCAGGCTTTGGAGACTCCAATAATATGCCCTCCGAAGAGAGAACAAAAAAAACTGAGAATGTGAGACGATCTTTATTTGGTAGTAATGAGCAAAGATTTTCACTCAAAATAGAAGGAAGCATTGGAAAAACCCTAACAGAACAGAATTAACATTTCTAAAGGCAATAACTAAAATCAACAAATGCAAAATAGTAAGAAAAAGTTTTCTCTCAACCTTAAATGTGAAAAACAGCATTAAAAAAAAGAGGAGATGCTAGATTAAACGTAAAAAAAGAGAGAAGAAGAAAATGTTAAAGAAACGTTAAAAGAATATTAAGAGTTAAAAAAACCTTACAAGAGGAAACGAAAATTCACACAAAAAAAGAAAGTAAAACTACGAGCAATGATATCCTTGCAACGCGTACTGCCTCACAGAGTTTTTTATCTTTAAACACCTCAAATCTATATGCTTCATTTACACGTTCCTTATCTGCGTAGGAAACCTCACTTGTTATCAAAATAAACAGATGTTGCACGTTTTCGAGCTTCTTCATCAAGTTTACTATTTGCTTTAACAAAATGGGAAACATCTGCAATATGCACACCTATGCGATACTTTCCGCCGGAGAGGGGAAGAATATCAATAGAATCATCCAAATCCTAAGAAAAACATAATAAACGTAAAGTAAACAGGTGAAGCCAAAAATACACAAAATAATGAAGAGATATATATAAAAAACGAGTAGCTACAAAAATCATATTTAAAAAAATTCACTTTTCTAACACAAAGAATACATCAGTCTAAGAAACTGTGATCAAAACAGAACTCCGCTTGCTTAAGGAAAAAGACAGGCTCTGTAGTACTCATTTTCCAACTGTGCGTACAAATGTATTTTCTTTCCTATTTTCTCCCTTTTTTCACGATTACAAAAATGTAGGAATATAAAAATTTTACTTAAGTCCTACTTTAGCTGAAGGAGGATCAATCGTAAAGGCATTTAAATCTCTACAATCCCGGCGATGGCAATCGTTCATGGCTCTTTCTAGCCATAGCGGATTAGAAGAGTTTGTATGAGGAGAACGACTATTTAGAGATGTAATCTCTTCTAAGCATTCTTTAATATGCGGCCTAAAATTCAAAAACTTTACAAAATAAATACAAAATAGAAAAAACCATAAATGGTTTTCTTACATCTCTTCACCTTTTCTGCATTCCTTCTTCATTCTATACTCTCTATGCTCGATCTTCTACTTTAGTATCCTCTAATCTCCACACATCATTTGCCAAACGCCACTTCCTTCTCTCATATCCTTTTCTCTCAATACTTCTTCCCCTATCCTATACTTTTCCTTCCCCCATTTACAGCTTTGTACAGTGTGTATAGCAAAACATACGTATATCCAACGCCCCCCCCCGACGGATCATAATACCTACATTGTACATATCCTAGTATGTAGTTTGAAGAGAAATTGTATGAAATGCTAGAACAAAAAAATGAATAAGATTTAATGCAGAGTTGAATTTAAGAAACAAGCAAAACTTTTTCAAATTCTATGTAAAATAAAGTAGGACTTCCATAAAATAGCTCTCACCCTTAAGCACACAAAAGATCTCGGTTTTTGGAGTTTCTCTTCCCAGAAAGTAATAGCTTTTGCATTTCTGCAAAATATCTCCTTCTTTTTCACTTAAATTAAATTATACCTGTGAGGTAATTTATAATGGATTAATGTAGCAACATTTTCCATTGGAATTCTTCCTGTTTCCCCCAAGAATCCAAAGGGGCAGAGACGGGCCGTAGGAAGAATGGAATGAATATTCCATTCTTCAAAATCGACTAAGATTAATGCTTCCTTTTCCGCAAGAAGTGAAGAACGAAGACGTTCTCTATCACCTTTAGAGAGTTTTTCTACATTTAATTGAAAAGGAGGTAAGCGGAAATCTCTGAAAAAGTATGTATATACGTAAAAATCGAAAAGTAAGAAAACGTCAGACCGTTTTTGAAACAAGCACGCTGGTAATAAAAGTATAAGAATTTAAAACGTTTACAAAAAAAAAATATTTTTTTTCCTTAATTTTAAGCCACCTTTTAATTCCTTAAAATAAAATGACCTGAATTTATTTTGCTGAAATTGAAGGAGGAAAAAGGGGAGAAATTCAAAAGAAAGGTATTTAACCATGCACGTTCTCTCTTTCTTATTTATTTTGTTTTTCTCTTTATTCTCTGTCTCTCTCTCTTTTGTTTATTATTAAAAATGGAAAACTTCATCTTTTTCAATTGTTGAGGGGTAGTTTACAGAAGCCAGAATTTTACCCACACATCGTTTTACAACAGGTAGGTTCAAAAAATATTTCAAATAAAAGAATATCTTTTATTTAATCACGAAAGCCCTACCCAATACTCAGAATGATAGTACAAGAAATGCAAAAAATGTTCAATATAAAAACCAATCCTATAGTAACAAGCAACATCTTAAAATATACAGGAGCAGAGCAAGAAAATTTTAAGGATTTACTAATAAAAGGTGCTTATTCAGAAAATACTCAAGATAGTATACGGCAAAAAATATGTATTGTAGAAAATGAAAAACAATCCATGCTTAGCATTCAAGAAGCCAATATAGATTAGTTTCATCAACTTCAACATTTTTTCCATGCAAATTCTAAGGAGAGACCTGGGTTGCAATTTTATATACTTTAGATGCTTTAGTTCCATTGTGCGGGTCTCATTTTTTGAAGTCACATCTAACCGACTTAACATATAATTTTGAGGTTTGAGAAGGCACACAACAGATTTTCTGTGAATGGAAGGTTTCGAAATGCCAACAACATGGCAGTAATCCATCTGCTCTGGATGCGGTGAAGTGTCCATGAATCTGTTCGCAAATGGTTCGCGTGGAGTACAGGCTTCTTCTTTAATTTTAGGAAGAGAAGATGCAGTAACAGCTTCTTCTGGGGGAGGTGAGAGAATTGGAAAAGCGAAATTACGAGAGAAATCAGAGGGGGTACTAAGAGGAAGGTATGTATCCCGTGAAATCGTAGTAGATGAAATAGTTTCGACAGGGGATGGGAACACTTGTAAAACATTCAAATCCAATTTTCCTTCCATAGAAGGTTTACACAGGCTGACAATGACTTCATCTCCATGAAGTGCACGATTTCTTTGGAAAAAATCTGCAATTTTAAAGGTTTCAGTAGTGATTTTATTTTTACTTTTTATTTCATCATCTTGAGATGTTGTAGAATCTTTCTTCTTAACAAAAACCAGCTGATCAAATGCATCCATATAAAAAACATTCCATATGTGCAATGGATACTTGAAACAAAACAACGGCAAAATCTTTCCAAGACTAAAAGCTTCCAATACTTTTTCTATCCACGCATTCTTCACATTTTCTCACCCCGTATTTCAAAAGTTTTTTGAGTCATGAAAACCTCTTGTTTCTCTACTCACTTCATGTTAAGGGAATCAAACAAGCTATTTTTAAGAACAAAAGAAAAAAACCTCTATCAAAAAACCCATGGACAGAGTTCAGACATTCATGGATACCTCTCTTTCTATATACAGTTATCTACAGGGCAAAAAAGTTTCAACATATAACCACTAGAAGAACTTAAATCAATAAAAGTCGTAAACGCAACGTGCTAAAAATAGCAACAATACAATAAATTAACATGGAAATGCTTCTAACGGTTTACTGCATATTCATGCACCGAAATGCAGGGACCAGCACAAGCAGATTAAATTACTGGTGGCATGAATCAAGTGGAATAATTTTAATTCAAGTTTTAAGTGTCATAATTTCTTTGGTTAAGTAGAAAGAAAAAAAAGCGACTTAACACTCTAAATAATAATCAATTGTAAAAGAGTACGACAGCACAGAAAGTTTGTCATACGGAAATAGTAATATATGCACCCTTTCTCTATCTAAATCAAAGATTATTCGTTAAAAGGTTTGGCATGTGAAACTTACAGCTGTTGCCGCATCAAACGCCGGGATATGAAGGCTTCCTTTGTATAAAGAACCATCTTGCAAGCCTTTTTGTACTGAAGTGGTACTCCAGTATTCTTCAAAATAAGTCGGAATGAATTTCTTAGTCGATATTTCCTTCGAATTTCTAGGTGAATAGTTCGAAATTTCAGGACATGAGTTACTTTTCTGCGCATCAATACATTTCGAACGTGCTCTAGGGGGAAAAATAGACAGGTGTTGTAGGAACCGTTTTTTCAAGAGGCAATTGTTATTTACAAAGAAAGAAAAGTATCTTTTGGTGGCAGCGTCTGCATATCCCATACCTAATGTGGGATATCTTACCCTTAATGGACAGAAAAATGGTTTTCTTACAAATTTGCCAATCGCTTGCGATAACATCCTCGCTGAAAAATGAATCAATGAAGCAGCGCCAAGGGATCTCACTGTAGTACGCTTTTCCTGCACTTGAAGGATATGCAGCTGCTGCGGTAATAGTGGAATGAAAGCAGCGCCTATCGCTTTTTTGTAAATATTTTCTGAATTATTTGTACGCTGAAAAGTTGTACAGAATGTATTACCAAAAGAACGAGATTGTGTATGACGCCTAAAGGCAGTTCCAGCAAAATTGTCAAAAGCCAAACGATTGAGCATCATTGCAATGAAAGGATGCCAAGGTACGTTTGTTTAAGATTGCAAAGAGCAAAAGTAGTAAATAAAACATGAGGACATACAGTAACAAACCGAGATGTCCACAGAAACTGTTCCTCAAACCTGTATACTCCCATTCAGAAAAACTTATACTATCCGATGGCACGTTTAAGTATTCCAGCGAAGCTGGAAGGAGAATGACTTAGAGATTCTTCATATAGTAAGATTTCCATGCTGAGAACACTTTGCTTTATTGTATTAAGTACGAGAGGTAAACATGGATGGAAAAGATAAAAACTCATTTCGAAATCAAATTGATTTTAAAAACGTGTTTTGAAAAGTCCCACACTATATAAAAAAGGGCAATAGGAAAGGGGGAAAGTGTTCAGTCCTTAATATTTCATGTAAAAAGTCATCAGGTTCATTTAAGCCTCTTGCAAAACCCGCTATCACAACGACGCAAAAGGTGGCCTGCTGTTTCAAAGTAGCCTTTCAATTTCATTTTGGCACACTTGACCAAGTAGCAAAAAATTTAGTAGCAACTAGTCGTGAATGAGTAGGGAGAATGACCGTGGCTGAATGCTAGTGAGCATATATATTCCTAGTTGGCTTCTTCACTTACTGTAAGGTTGGGTATCATATATGATTTCTAGTAGTCCAACCACAATGCTATACGAAAATTCAATCTTACCGGTCAAAACAGCTCTTTTTACTCATCGTCAAAGTTGTAGGTGAATAGGAATCATTTTTACTAATTTTGTTGCCTTTTCTAATCCCGTAGAAGCCTCTTCGCGTAACTTAGTAATTTTAAAAATGCTTCCAATCACTATTTTTTGGAATCGAACAGTACTAAAGCTATTTCCTTAATCAATTTCTGACAGCTGGTAGTGTATTATCCTTAAATTCAATTCTTTCTAGAAAAAAATTTTCATGATAGCATTGGTGCAATGTTGACAATACTGGCAAGTTAAAATAACAGGGATTTGTATAAAGCTAGGCATGAAAAATCCAATCTTTGATGCATTTTTCATCACTACATTGTTAATAAATGATGTTTACAGTATAAATTTAGTCTCATTTTTGTATTAACCCTAAGTTGGTTTCAATGACATTACGGTTTATCGTTTCGGCTGAAAGTTGAGATTGACATAGCAGATTTATTGTTGATATATGAATAAGGGGCTTTTAGTGTATTGGGGAGTTTTTGAATTCGTGTAGTGTTTGATAGTTAAAGTATTTATTAGAAATTTACTTGACCAGATCAAAATACTACTATTGCCGCATTCGCAGTGTTTGAAGTTTCCATTAAGAATTAAAGCCAAAATTGGCTTTTCCTTGTTTGTTTTAAGCAACCACAGTAAAAGATTAAGGATAGAATAATCGATGTACCTGTTCAGAATTATTCAATCATATGCATTTTTTCTAGCTTTCTTTCCTTAAACTCTAAAAGTTTCCGAATAAGGATACAAGGAAGTATTGAAGAACGGTTGTAAATTCAACACAGCTTAGTGTAAAGTCAAATTGCTCAATTCGGATTTTTCGTGACGCAGGATCGCAAGTCAGCAACATCAAATGCATTTCCATGCACAGCGGAGATAATTGCTATGTGACTATTTCGCAACAGCCTGACATTCTTTAAAGCTTACTTGACAGCAAATCTTTTCCTACAATTGATATAAACGATGCTTTTAAAATTAAGGCAGCAGAAAATGAATCTGGCAAGCATCCACCAGCTGCAGTAATCAAACGGATTCATAAGATGGGGATAGAATGGATGCAATCACATTTGAAACAGCATATGACATGTGCAATTTTTATTTGCGCGTTATTTGTTCATATATTTAAACAAGAAGTAAGAATACCTAATAGTATTAAAGCGAGCTACAATTAAATGTAGCTGTCCCGTATGGGATATCTCCTAATTAATTTATGAGTTACAGTTTGTAATGTAGTATGAGCAATAGCATTTTATCTTTCGTCAGCAATGTGTGATAAAGCCCTTGTATTATTGAGTTATTGTTTTCTAAATACTAAGGTTAATTTCTATTTTGCTTTGAGCGAAAGGGCCACTCTGAATAGGCAAATTTCCAGTCAGAACTTTGATTGTAATGTATTATAAAGGGGAATGAAGTGTTGAAATTTTATTTACGATGAGTTTACTTTTAGACTGTGGAGGCGGCTGAAGTAGCAGAGAAAATATGGGAAAGGCAGACAAATCTTTGGCCACTGAACCCGTCGCATGGCAATTTTTCAGGCAAGCAACTGTCACACCTTATGTAGTATCATTTCTAAAAAAATTCATTTTGAACAAAGAGTCAGCGGAATATTTGGGTACTTCTACAAAATTGTCTATACTATCACAATCCTTTAACTTACGTTTGTTCACAATCGTAGGCGCGAACGACTTGCTATTTTTCAATGACGCATTGGATTTTTTCACACATTAAGTTTTCGCGTTTTCCCAAACAATTTTTCTTATTGTTAGTACCAGCATTTAATTATTGAACGGTTTGACTACATGGCAATATACTCCATGTGACTTTTGTTAAACTCAATTTTATGTCCAGGTGGTTTGGCCTTATCGCAGCAGCATATAGGAAACTCTCTTCCATTTTCTGGCATAGAAGGGCTATGCCAAATAACCAACAACTGTCGTTTGCATCCTCTCGGTAACTTTGTTTGCATTTATTAAACTCGTTTTCCTCAATTTTATTGCTTATTGTAATGTGATTATTAGCTTCCACGTTATCTTGTCACTCGTGTATTTACAGGTGATATATATACTAATTTTGTCAAAGAAAAGGATCGTTTCTCGCGTCACATTGGTCATATTCCGAATGAAGAGAATGGCCAGAAAAAAAGTGAAAATAAGGCACAAAATGGTTTTTTGCAGCAGGAGGTTAACAAATTATATCAACGAATGAAAGAAAAAACTATAATTTTCAGTGGTGCAACAAATCATGTTCGACTTCGCCGCCATTCACAGTTAGGAATAGAGAAGGTAATACAGCAACTTGCCGATCCTCCAGTTAAAAGAGACTACGCGCAGCAGAATGAAGAATCCATTCAACGAAGTGATGGCGACCACCTGTATCCAATTCACCAACAAATTAAAGCGAGTTTCGTAGAAGAACAAGTCAGATATTCATTAAAAGGTCAGAAAAAGGTTTTTTATATTAGAAATCTGATAGAACATTGCATTTAATGTTAAATTCCTCGATTTTATTTGGAAGCAATCGCCACAATAACATAACATATGCAAGATTAAAGAGCTACGGTAACTGTATTTAAATTTCGGATTGTTAACCTGCTCATTTTGCTTTGCATAGAACTTATTGGTACATTCAAGTTGAGATCATATATCAATCAGTGAAGCAATAGAATGGCATATGAGCAGTACTGCTCAAACAGTACAGTACACCTAGCAGATATCGAGTGAAAAGCTTTTTTATTAGTGGAATGTTTACTCGAAGTACATATAATCCATAACTTTTCCTATTTTTCAATCTAGGTTCCCCAGCAGGTTTGAACGAAACCCTTTGGGAAACTTCAAAATTTCAACACATTTTAGATTCAGAATGTAGCACTCATGGCGCAACAGGCAGTCGTGAAATTCTTTTTCGTTTTCAGGGGAGGACAAGTGGTTGCTTCCGCAGCTCTGACCTAGACTTCACTCACTTCGGTTTACATTGCGTCGACAACTGTGGTAGGCAAGTTCTTTGTTCTGGTTTTCCTAGATTAGCTAGTAGTCTCCGAAGCATCGACCTATCCCTCAAGATTCAGGAACATGCTCCCACTTTATGTGGTGCGCGTTAATGTACTTACGTTTCCATGCTTGGTATCGATATGTGATAAGCTCCGTTATCGTTTTTAGCAATAATAAAAACAAAAATGTTACCACTTTCATTGAATTCTTGGTGTCGTTCTAATAGCTTTAATTGCTCTAAAATAGTTTACTTGAATTTTCATTGCATTAACTATTCTTATGTGTAGAAAATTCGCAACTGCAGCATCAGCTCAATTTGAGATGTGGCAACAGGAAACTGTTGCGCTTAGTTATCGATACCTGGAAATGTGTACATTTTTCGGAAGTAAATTTTGATTCCTCAGACCGCTCAATTTGTTTAAATGATTGTGGAGAAGAGGTGGAATGCCTTGGAAATCCTATTGATACTGCGTCTGCAACACCCTTCAATATTGACGCAATTGTTAGCTCACTCTCGGCTTCTTATTGCAGTAAGTTAACAAGACAATATTTGAATTAATTTACACAGTTCGAACTGTTACCTCATAGAAATTTATGACGATCTTACAGCGTTCTTGAAAATATTTCAAAAATTTGTTGTAGCATGAACAATCCTTCATTTTTTGCGTCTTACGTGTAATTTTTTTTGTTTGTAAAATAAAAGTAACTTAAATTTATCCTTTTTGTTTTTACATTCTGCTATGCTTAGTTTGTAATGAGGAAATGAATGAAAATGGTTTAAACTACCAGGGGTGCCAAACAAAAACTATATCTGATAGGACTTGCCAAAAATGGTCCTCTCAAACTCCACACAATCATGGTGTAGCAGGTGTTGGAGATCTCAATGACGAGCATAATTTCTGCAGAAATCCAAGTAATGATAAAACAATTTGGTGCTGGACAACGGATCCCACCAAAAAATTCGACTATTGCGAGCCACTTGGTTAGTATATTCAACAACTCCGAAACGGATGTACTTTTCGGAAATTGTTTTAAGAATACGTATTCGTTATTCTAGTGCAGATGCTGGAAGCTATGATTCTGCTGCACTCTTGTTTCATTTTGTAGAAAATAAAAAGATTGCATGTCCTTTCTAACTAAGGAATTGAGTCACTTTTAAAACAAAGTTATCGTTCAAAGCAAGCAATCGGTGATATACAACACTCTATTCAAGTATTTTTTGGAATATTAAATTCAAAAATTGTTTTTTAATTCGAAGGGACGCGAGAGACATTAATTCAACCAGGGGAGAAGTTTGACATTGTGCTTTATGGCCAAAACCTCCCGGCAAAAATGAGATTGCGAATTATTCAAGGAGATATTTCGTGCGGTGACAATAAAGCAAGAGTGACATCATCTGTTCGTCAAGCGAATAATGAACGTCCCAAAATGATTATGAAGAATGGAAAAGTGGTAGAAGCAATCTTTAGTGATTTTGTTGCGGAAAAAGTTTTAAGGTCACCCAACACTCGATTTCACATTTGCTTGTGCAATTACGAAACTTACAACTATCTAGGCTTAAAGAGCAGCGGTGATCCACCATGCTCGGTAATGGAACATTACAACATTGAAGGTGGTCGTTTTTCTGTTTCAGGTTAGTTTTTTGGTCTAAAAGTTTTAGTTTAAATAATATCTCTATCTGGGCAACCTGCGATACCGAAACAACAGACACTGCCATTGTCGGAAGAACGAATGTCTTAATCAGAAGTGCATGTATTTCCAAAATTTAAAATCATTTAGCTGGTGGGATTGTATGTTTGCAAATTATTTTTTACATTGCAGGACCGCGATATCCGGATGATGCTGCAATTCCAATTCAGGGCAATACTAGTGACCCGATACAAGTTGAAGTAGAGGGAAGAGACATAGAGAGGGAGAATGCTCTTTTCATCATAAAACAGACGATTTCATCATGTGACATGATAGATATTGCAACAGAGTTGCAAGAAGTGCTCCTCAAGCAATCAAAAGATGACTACTTTAAAATTATATCAGTAATTGCTGGGGATAAAGCCATAGCTGCTCATACCACCTTTGATTTTGCAACATATCATAGAAAAGGCGATGAAGTTCGGGTGTTTACAAATCCATTCGTAATTCCCATAGTTGGAGAGTACATCCTCTGTTGGAAAAAATCCAATAAAGTAGGAGGTTCCATTGGGAAAATAGCAGATATTACAATTGAAGGTCGGTTGCACAAAGTAGAAAAGGGATAGTCTAACAAAATTTTAAGAATGATCTGCCAAATGGATTGTAGTAGTACATGACGAAATTTGTGAAAAAATTTTTTGCAACGGGGGTCTGTCTACAAGGCAGAAAAGTTATTCTTTTATGGCTGGACAGCAACACTAAACACAACATACCCAATACGTTTTATCATGCTCTGATTTTTCAGGTTTGAATCGAAATCAGCATTTTCATGCAGTTTACACACCACAAAAATTGGGAGATGATTCAATGCCTTTCAGCCTTTTCATCAGTGGATACAAGGATACCCATGTAAAAAAATTAGGGGTTTCGGAAATAGAGCTGCGGGAGCCAAGTAATGAGGGACCGTGCAAGGGAAGCATTGTCGCAACAACAACAATTCTTAACTCAATACCTTTCACTAAAACAGGCAAGGCTGTTATACACGCCAGGTAAGAGTGTTCTACATTTGACAAGAAGACTGCACGTAGTACGGCATTTGATAATCATAATTATGACTATTTGGGCGCCTTAAGGGAAACCTGAATTATTTCTATGAACTTTACGGTGCAATTCAGATCACTTTCTATACGGCATCTTTCCACAGGGAAAAAACTTGAGGAACTGTCGGTATGTGCAAAACTAATTCCTCCAACTTCCACTACCACCACTAGTTCAACCACTGCTGCCCCTGCCTCTACCACTGTTACTACTGCCCCTGCCTCCTCCACTGTTACTACTGCTGCTGCCTCCTCCACTGTTACTACTGCCCCTGCCTCCTCCACTGTTACTACTGCCCCTGCCTCCTCCACTGTTACTACTGCCCCTGCCTCCTCCGCTGTTACTACTGCCCCTGCCTCCTCCACTGTTACTGCTGCCCCTGCCTCCTCCACTGTTACTACTGCCCCTACCTCCTCCACTGTTACTACTGCCCCTGCCTCCTCCACTGTTACTACTGCTACTGC
>JADAQX010001141.1:0-13217 GCA_015476325.1 Cardiosporidium cionae | reverse complement strand
TTGATAAGTGTAGATAACAAAGGCTGAGAAAATGTTGTGCGAATCATGTGTGGTAGTTTTAGAACTGCTTAAAAAGCTAGGAAGTACAGCCTCAATGATGCTGAAACAAAGGCATACAAAATGAAATGCAACGTAGCGGCGATAAAACTATCCCAAATGGTTATTTGATAGAAAAAGTTTAAAACCGAGTTATGCATCTGAAAGAGGAATAGAATTGGTATTAAAAATAAGACACACCATATACAACAAGCAATACATTGAAAATAATCATTCAGGCAGGGAATTAAACAATTTATGTTTCTTTTCTATGTGCTTAATTGTTAAATTGCTACTGTGTTTGGAAAACGAAGAAGTTTAATCTATTCTGCTGTAATCTGTCACCGTATTGATGTCAAAAATTTTGTAGAACCATATTTTTTATAAAATGTTTTGTGGTCTGTCAAATTTTTACCAAACAAAAAACGAGCGAGCGAAAGAGCACTTTGTGGGCAGGGTCTCAGCTGTAGCTAACCTAGAATAGTGATATAGTCATCTTGCCCTATTATTTCTCCAAAACCGCAAAAATGCCACAACAAATACCTTGCAGGTTTCAAATTGTCTGTTTGAATTTAATTAAAGTAAGCATATCAACTGAATGATAAGAGACAACTTTTTCTCTGAGCATTTAAAGGAGTTGAATGCTTATAGCAAAAAATGTTATAAACCGAAGTAGTTGTGCAAATTCGTAGCGCTGTGAGTTTTCCTTCGGATGAACATAAAAGACATGCTAAAATATAAATGTTTTGATACATTCAATTCGGATTGCGTATTACGATTATTCCAAAATTGACGATTAAGTAAAGGAAATAAAGTTGCTAGGAAAGAGTTATTGTAAGTTATAATGCTATAGTTTTGCCATATTCACAAATAGACTAGCTGGGGATGGATCCTTTCGAGTTGGAACTCGTATACAGAAACAGATGACAATTTGAATTGTAATCAAAAAATTGGAAAGTAAAATATTATACTGATACCATGATTTTAAAGTAGTTAATTGACATTCTGAATCTTGCTGCTACTTATAAAAGCTGATACAAGGCAAACTTGGATTACCAGCAATGCTGTCTTGAAAAGAATGTGTTTTGGCCTTCAAAATACTGAAGGTAACAAGAAAAAGAAAAGAAGAGATATTACTTCCCTGCTTTGCATCTATTTCTCCCTTAAAGAAAATTCTCCCTTTCCGATGCTTATCTCGCATTTAATCTTAATGCAATCATGTTATACTATTTCAGTAATGTTTTGTAGTTTGGGATTCCACGATATGAATTGCCGCTTATACTATTCTGTTAACAAGTTTGGTAGACGGATAATCAACTGTTGCATGCTTTTTTTATGAAAGAAAAAGCATAAATGAAATGACTACGATCTACCTCATTGCATTGAATTTGATGATGAGACGAGGCATTGTTCAATGGAGGATAAACGTTGCCTGCTGGTATCATGATAACTCGCTAATTTCTTTCCATTTTTATGCCGATATATTCTAGTAAGTTGGGTGATTTGCGGTACAAGATCGACACAAAAATGATAGAACCAGTAATAGAATGATAAGAGGGTCACGAGAATATCTTGCAAACCTAATTGTACGGCAGAGATGAACAAAATCATCCTGAATTTATGATAACGGAAACAATTACAAAGTTTTTAGAATTTTTCTACAGTTTGCATTATGGAATTAAAGGTTAGGAGAATAGATCTCAACGTAATTCAGGATGCCCGATATTGGAGAAGTCCTTCATTACTCATTAGTGTTGTAATAGAATGAGTAATTAGGAAATTATTACGTAATGTGCTTATTTGAATAATGTAAACAAAAGTCCGTGCATTGTTAAAGTGCAGATACTTTTGCTGAATAGTGAAAAATGGAGAGTTTTATTCCCAATTCAACCAACAATAGGCGTCACAATTAACTTGCTAGTTAGTTTGTGGAAAAGATTCTTTTGTTTTTAGTTCCTATTTTATAAACGAGGTATACTTGTAATATGCCGCTCGTTGAGATATGTTTTGAAACAAAAAAAAACAGCTTTTTGTCTTAGATAGCTTTTGCAACATGTTCACCTTTAAATTTTTTCCCCCTTCTTTTGAAACTCATTGCAAATTTCAGTTGCGAGCCACCTGAGATGTAGGAACAGATTCTTAGAAAATTAAGGTGAGTAGTATACAAATTTTGTGAAAACTCCCCTTCTGGCATTTTTTCGGACATGTAATAATGGTACTCCATTCAGCATTGCATACGCTATTTTACACGTTGAAAGTTCGATAGTTAAACGCAGAACAATAAAATACACGTGCAGCTACTTCGTCTACTTTCTTTACATTAGACTTGCTTTCCCACTTCATGAACTCGCAGTGTTCTCTCTCACATCTATTATGAATTGGCATTGCTCTTGCTTCTATTTTTATTAGAGTGGTTGTACCTGACACTGAAAACCTTTATCATTAAATTGCAGCATTTTGTATATTCCTCAGTGCGATTGCTTCCATTCCATTGTAAATTCCTTCTCTTAACAAGAAGAGATATTTCTGCAGCATCTCTTCACTTCTATTTTGAGTTTTTCTCCGGTAGCAAAAGATTGTATTGTTCTCGATGGGGAGAGGTTTCTGTAAAAGTTAGTTGTGGAAGTCTATGCTACTTCACTTTTTTTTGCAACAACCTTCAGCCTAGGAATTCAACGCTTCCTACGCAAAGGTGGAATGGTTTGCTCAAGTCTTACTACAGCATGTTTTCTAGCCATTTTTTCTATGACCTTCTGTTTCGCTGTTCGTTGCTCGCTAATTATTGATGGTAGTTTGATATCGTATCTACTGACGCATTTATTAAAAAGTGCCGATCTTTAGGCCATCATTTCATGTGAATAACATTGCTCTCATCGCAGTAGCATCTTTTTGAAGTGATAGATAGTACAAACATTTTTTCTTCAAGTTTATTGTAAAAACTTTTTAACTAAATTTGTGCAAATATTGTGTGTTTAGCAATACGTTTGTTTATCTCTTTATAAAGATGAAGAGAATAAATTTTGCTCTCTTTTTTTGATCGTGTGCTTTCAGTATATAAATGCTTTAGGTGCCTCTCGCATTATCGTATTTTCATGTTTGTTTTCCTTTAATCATCTATTGAACGTAAGTGTGATTGATATGTATTTTTGTCTAGTGGCTAGCCTAATTGATTGTTTTATATCCCTACCATTAGCAAGGAGCCTTATGTTGGCTGTTATACAAAGTTGTTTTCTCTCATACCATGATTTTTTGGTTTTAACGAAAAGTTTGTAGCGTAATTACCAAGTATCCGCTGGTTAAATTGTGTTCTTAGCTGTTTTTGTGCGCTTACATACGGCTTTTGACACCACAAATCACTGTCTTCTCCTTCATTTCTTAGTGCTTTTTTCACTCTAACTTGTCCGCAACAAGTTTAAATGGTTATGCTTAGGTTATTATCATTGGAGGAAAACGGCTTTAAAGAAGGCCTATTAGCAGATACCGGAAATGGACAGCACCTTACCTTCAACCGATAATGCAGCTGCATCTCTTCATCTGAATTATCTTGATCGCAACCATGCCGTTGTGAATAATGCAGATACTTGCCGTGATTTACTAGAAAATAAAGCTACATTCCAATTGGAAAATTTCTGTGCAAATCTTCCAGAAAATGCAGCTAATATCAAGATGGAACAGATGGAATGTTCTTGGGTATGATACTGTTATTTTTTGAGATCATGTACTATATAAGTTTTTAAATTTTTGAACGAAGCATTAACATTTGGGAAATATTTATTTAAAAAAATATTACGTGTCGTCTCATGTTTAAACTATTCAAATTTGTTTTGATGCTTAGGATAATGTTGAGATACCCCCCGATGATTTAGAAAGAGCTAGTACCAAAGATGAATTCTTAAATCTTCCAGTAGCAGTTGAAGATTCTGGTAAGCTATGCTGTCTTCACTTCATGTGGTAATTGCATCTCAAAATTTTATAGACGGCATTCTTAATTTTTTTAGGGAGTATTATGGATTCGTTTGCTCTTACGGAAATTCTTGGAAATCATTCAAACGTAAGAATTATGCAGCCCACTGCTTGAATTTTCATAGCCCTGAATTTTGGAGATGAGCATCTTTTTATCAGCGGTTGTTGTTGTTTTTGCTACAATTTCTTGCAAAATGGAATGACTGCGGTTTTTAATATAAATTAGGGTGGGGACTTACGAGGATTCAGTTGTTCGCTTTGCTCCGATTCATACCAACTACAATTTGAGCCTCCTGGAAACCCTCAACTTATTGAGGCTAGATGTGCTTGTGGTTATCGAATTTATATGCGTGATGTAAGTTTGTGTGTTCTGAAGAACCGAAATCAAACGACTTACTGAATATTCCTCAATGTTAGATCTCCTCAAAAATAGGTCATAAAAATGCCGTCGAATTACATTTCTGATGCCTGTATGCGTGCGATGTCAGGGGGCGGAGTGGAGACAGTGCATCATGCAACATGCTGCCACTCATGGTTTGACTGGGAAACAAGATCTTGTGAGTTATGTTGTCAAATATTTTTTTTGCAAGAAATGGTGGGTTTTTTACACTTCATTTTCAATGGTTTAAAATTTCCTTTCATGAGGATAGTTAATAATTTTGCATTTGTCCAAAAATTTTGTTTTTAATTTTAGCATTTTTTGGTTACTTCATTTTCAGCCCTGTGCTCCGAATATTGTATGTGCAACCTGTTCAAGAAAGCTCATCACCACGCGATTTTTAGATAAGGCACGGTCTCGTGTAATCATGAGTTGTAGTTGTGGAAGCAGGAACTATGATCGTGAGGTGAAATTTTTACATACCGTTCTGAAATGTAGTTTCATTTAGAAAAACATTTGCATTATTTATTAATGAAATTGTTTCAAATGGAATAGGGACATTGGTGGATTCGAAGAGGCAATACAAAACAACGGAAAGCTCCACTGGTACAATGTTCTGATTGCGGCCGTCGTATGTGGGTACACACATGGTTTGATGATTTAGGAACCAAAGTAAAAATGCTTTGTAAATGTGGTTACCGAAATTATTCCAAACAGGTAGGTTATAGTTATTGAAGGCGATGTTCCTGTTGTTGTCACAAATGATATACAATCTATACTATCATTTTTGTTTGTTTTTCTGTGTGATGAATTATTAAATCTTCTGCTACTACCATAATGATTGTGATTGCTTGTAAATTTATGCCAAATATGGGGTGCCTGGTTCGAATGAAAGTACTTTAAATATTTGCAGAATAATATTTGGGTTCGAAGCCCTCGCTGGAAACGTCCAGTACCTCACATTGTATGCTCGGATTGTTCCAAAAAAATGTACATGAGCCAGTGGCTTAATTCAGAAGGAACGAAAGTAAAAATGAAATGTGAATGTGGCTGTAAAACTCTAGTCAGCAAGGTATGTAGTTTGAAGGTTTTTGATGAAATAGCGTTAATGTATTTTGGATGATATGTTTGGCTAGTTCTTGTGAGCCTAATGCAGGTTGACTTATTGTTTTGATTTTATGACTTCTTATGTAATGAACTTTTTCTTATAGAACGGAATTTGGGTAAGAAGTGATTGGTCTCAGCGATTGTCCGAATTAAAATTAGAAAAAGAGCCACTTCATCAATTGAAAGACGATGATTCATCATTTCGTAAAAATAAAGAAGGCCAAGCCGTAAAAGACAAGCATATATCAAATGAGCAGCATAATACTGTAAATCAGTTCCATGATGGTTTGTTACTTACGTGTTGTCACATTCCTGCAAGACCGTTCACCGCGTTCAGAGAATATTTTCAAGTTGAATCATTTTTGAAACTTTTTGTGGAATTTTTCCTAAAGGAGCGCAGTGCGCTGTTGTGGTTTCGTAGTATAAATTTAAGATTCTTTTTTTTTGTCACAGGATCTACCCAGATGATTTTCAGGTATAGCTCTATTGCAGATTTGGTAAAAGAGCAATTGACTGGTGAAACATCTATACTGGAATTCCTCAATTTACTTTCGTGTCTGCCTTCCAGCACATGGTTTTCAGGTATGTATTTCAAATGCATAAGAAGGTTAAAGTTTTTTTCTGATGTTTCACTAGCATGATGGCATAGCTTGCTTGTATTGGTTATTATCATTAAGTCACTTGTAATATTTTACAGACGGGAATTCACGCTTGAAAGCAGAAAGAATTAGTGCGTGGGCGCGAGAGGTATGTCACTAACTACACGACAATGAGTGGGCTCTTTACTCAAAAAACTTTATTTGTTCTTGTTCAGCTTAATGATATTATCAAGGATTCCTCCCCCGCAGATGCTAGAAAAGTTCAAGAAGTGCTGAAAGATTGTGCTCAACGTCTGGTCATACAATTTGATGAAACTGGATTTTTGAAAAGCAATCCCACTTTTAGTGCAAATATAATGCATCAGGATAACGATTGCGATAAAAATACTTCGGGGAAACAGCTTAGTTGTAAGGAAGAGATTCATGTATAGAGTGCTGACGATTTATCATGACTTTGATGGCTTACAATGATCTAGTTTCGAGTTATCGCATCGTACAAATTCAGTTGCTATTCACCTGTGTTTTTTGATGACAACATGAAGGCCACAGAATTGCAAAATTTGAGAATGATAAGATTTGTTGGTATGAGCTGTGAAAGATATATTTTATGTGAGTTATGACAATCTATCATTTTTGTGCGTGAAGTCAACCGATCGCTTATTTTTTTCTCTTCTTAGCATCACTCTTCTGAA
The DNA here is from genome assembly GCA_015476325.1 of Cardiosporidium cionae. Taxonomy (NCBI): domain Eukaryota; phylum Apicomplexa; class Aconoidasida; order Nephromycida; genus Cardiosporidium; species Cardiosporidium cionae. The sequence goes on along the minus strand of JADAQX010001141.1, from coordinate 6,441 downwards.
TTGTGTGACTTAAACTTCGAGTTACTACCTTTTTACTTGTAAAAGGTTTCCTCATTCTGAGCGCGCTTGATTCGCTTAGTCTTTGTAAAATTAGCCGGGTGTTTTATTTCTCAAAGGTGGAAATTTCATAACACAAATAATCTGCTGTGCGTAACGAATTTTTTTAAATGCGAATCTTGTCATTCCTTTCCGCTATGTCATTATTTGCTTTTAGTTTTTACATTGGAAACTCTAGAGAGGAGTTGTCCAGTATGAGTCACCCGTAATGTCGCAATTTGTGGAATGCTGTTCCATATAGCTTTAAGAATTATTTTAATGAATTTTCCTCATTCAACATGCGACGCAATCGAAATTCAGAATTAGTTAAATGGACACAGGTGTTTTTAGAAAGGAAAATTATGATTGTAAGAAGCTGTATTGAATAGAGGTGAATGGATCGTTGGAATGCAACATGTATCGAAAAGCTAGGTAGAGGCTGCCTTGCGCATGTACATCTATGAGCTGGTATAATGAAGAGGGTTTTATGTAATCAGAGGCTAATTCAAAGTAGCGTGTGATAGTGAAAATTTGATAGAATCAAACAAAAACGCTTTTTTTTTAAGTTTCTATACGCTTAGGCCTATCGAGTTAATGTCGAAAGTGAAGAATTTAACTGTGAATTTTCTCTCAGGACACGCAGATGAATTTACGTTTGAGAATTACCCATATTTGAATGTAGATACGTAATTATTTCGTAAGAACCCTTATTCAGGATTGGTTTTTTGAAATGAGCATCTTTCAAGCTATTTCAAGATATTTGAGATATACGTTTCTCCGATTTTACGAGAGTATGACTCTTGGAGTTTTCTCTTAATTTCTTTTCACTTTTTTTCCGAAAGATCCTACAGTGCATGTTCATCATAAATACGACGGTATATTGTGGATATCCTGTATTTCTGGTAGAAACAAAGAGCTTTAAGCAAAACTTCATTTTACAAATGACTTTGAAAATATACAACAAGTTGGTCACACTCCTTCCGTGATGAATAGGAGAAACTCAGCAGATGGAAATTATGTCATAGGTTATGTTTGCTGTTTGAGTAACATAATTTTTTATGCAATAAACGGCGAAATAACAAGATTATTGTCGATTGAGGAGCCTCAATTACACAGCCCATACTTTATAAGCTGGTTCTGCCATCTTCCACATTTTACGCTGTTACCATTGGCAATTGTCTTAATTCATAAAAGGAGAGAAAACGCAGAGTTAAATTCGGCGGAATTGAATTATGTCCAACTTGGAGTAGGAGAGGCAGAAGAGCTGCCTAAATTCAGCACAAGTAAGGCAGAAACTGGCATACTGCCTAGCATTAGACAAGACAGCATCCATGCAGTTGAAGTGATGCGATGCGATGAACAAAGGGTAGATTTGCCCGACTGTTTTGTAAACCCCATTTATTCAGCTGATACGACTGCAATACAGATCATTCCACGACAAAATTCAGTATTAAATTCAGCAGACACTTGTTTCTGTGTTAAAGAAAACTGTTCTGATAAAGCTATTCGCTTATTTATTGAAGTAGAACATTTTATTCAAGTTTCAGCAAACTTTAACGGAATCAAACGTTTTGTCATGGCATGTTTTAGCATTACACTAGTATATGCACTATCAACCTGGTTGTGGAGCCTAGCGATAGGAGAGCCAGGCATATCTATTGGCGCTGTGACTGCAATCTTTAACACGAACCCTGTATTTGTGTTTCTGTTCACCCTTTTTATTCATAGGAAGAGCGTGGAGATATTCAGTACCACTGTAGCAATCAGCCTAGCTTTGATTGGCGCAACTCTGATCGCGTACCATTCAGGCGGTGACCCAACATCTTTCGCTGGTGTCCTACAAGCGTTTTTGTGCAGTGTTGGTTTCGCTATATTCGAAGTGTTTTACAAAGCAAAAATTCTTTCATGGAAAAGTGATCCTCCCCTGGAACTTCTCTATTTATTCGCTGGAACAATGGGTTTAATCTATTTATCAGTGTTGTGGATACCTTTACCAATACTTCACCTCCTTAATATTGAAATTTTTGTTTTTCCCTCTCTCCATCATTGGTTTCTTTTATTATGTAACAGCGTGGTAGTAACGCTATATCAAGTGTGTCTTCAATTTTCCCTTGCTTTGCTACCGTCGCCTTTGCTAGTCAGCCTCACCGGGCTAGCTTGTATGCCTGTTGCAGACATACTTGACTGGCTTTTTACGACTGGTAGCTTGACGCAACCGGAATGGATTGGTTCTTTCTTAGTTGCAGCAAGTTTCATTATAGTAATGAATCAACAAGTATATCAATGCTCTACTACGAGTGCAAGTTGCTATAAAAACGACTGGCAAGTGAAACCCCAAAGTGATAGCAGTGTTGCCTTTTTAAAAAATGATTCGGCATCCTTCGAGATTGACGAACCTGGTAAAGTTTAATTTGCTGACCGTAGCAGCCAGCAAACGAGTGTGGCTGTTCTCTTCGCAAAAAAGACACCTCAGAAATTTCTTGCTGCAGATTTAGATTGTCAAGACATGATCTACTCTTTCTATAGTTTTGTTGGACAAAAGTTTTGGGTGAATCACATCATGTTATGTGAATAAACAAATTTGACTATAAACAGAAACAGACAAGCAGTTCAAAATTTAGAACTGCCAAAACGTGTTGATGCGTAAAATCATACAAGGAACTCGATTGTTAGAACGATCGTTTTGTGGAGTTATAATTGAATTGCAGAGTGAAGAATTAGTTGAGTAAAACAGCTAAAATGTATGAACATCTTGGAGGAGCTTATTAGTTAATCGACAAATAAGTTCAGGCATGTGATTTTTATTTGTTCTGTTCAATGCTGCTTCGGAACGACTACGTTTTTAAATAATTGTTCATCGATTATTAACTGGATTGATTTTGCATGCAGACAAAATATTTTATGTATTTATTAGAGAATAAAAAAGGCAGTTACAAACAATAGTCTCTCGAAGTTACCACTCCATATGACACAATATTCGTTACTACCCTAATACTAAGAATTTCTGTTGAATGTGAATTAAACTTTCAATAGTAATATTACTTGTGTAAAACTCATGTGAAGGGCTCGAACTCGAATGATATTACGCAGTTTGCAAATGATTATAGAAGAAAGCAAAAAGCAAGTAGAAGCACAACGTAAAGCACTAGTCTTTACTTTATAGGACATTCAACTCTTTTCAAAATGAAACTTTTATAACAAATAGTTTTGTGGAATGTCCCTCTAGTGAAGAAATAACTCAACAGATGTGGATACTGGTGCCAGTTGTGGCTTTAAGATTGCACAAACAAATCAATCCAATGAGAAAATGATGTGTAGTGATGTAACATCGTTCCACAGATTGTTACTTTTCCAGAACCAAAGTAGTGATAGCATCCATCCATTCGCTATAATTATTTTATGTGTCAAGATTTCCATCGGTGTACACATAAGAAAACCTGTTTAATTTATGAGAACGGAAAGTAAAATGACTGAAAGCTGACTTAGGTATTACTTTTTAACATCGTTCACCATTTTGGTTCAAGTTACTTAACTAGAAGAGTAAGAACTCAAAATAAAAAATGTTTTCGTTCTTTGTAACGGAAATCATTCAGATAATTTTGTTAGCTCTTTTTTGGAGAAAAATAATTCTTGATTCTTCACCAAGTCAGGAAATGCATTTGAACCGCCTTCCATTAACCGAATGTACTGCATACTCAAACCTCTTTTAACAAAACTGTAGTGTTTGGGATTAAGGACAGTCATTTTTATTTTATAAACTTTTGTGCAACTCTGCGTTTCTGGAATAAAGCTATATATGTTAGTGAATATCTTTTCACACTAATAACACAATATCACTACTCCTTTTTTTTACGCTGAATCCTGTTGTAATATAGTGCAATAGAAACACCTATGAAAACAAGTATATGCTGCTCTAGTATTATAGTTTTCAAGAAAAATAGCTTGATTTTTTCTTCGTATTCACTGAGAATATATTGCATAGAATAATGTAATCTAATTGGAAATCAAATTTGAGTTTACTAAAGCTCTATTGCGTATTCATAAAAAGCCCAAACATATTGTCTAACAAAATTTTTAAGCATATCTGTGGATATGTTACAAGTTACCATTTAGATGACATATTTCCTATAGGTTGGTTAGCTTCAAGCTATAGGGGGTCAATGGCTACAATGACACTACGTATACTATTGTTAAAAGCTTTATGAACAAAAAATTGAAAGAAGTACTGACGATATTAAACATTCAATCAGAATCCCATTTACGGTAACAAAATCTCGAAAATGTTTTGAACAAACTTAACTGCAATTATATCGGGAGGCAGTCATAGCTTCTCTTCAAATGCTAACTTTGTGAAATTGAATTGAAATTAATAAAAATTGTTTGGTCAATTATGTTGGCTATTGCAGTAACTTGTGCAAAGAAAACCTCTTTAATTTCTAACGTTTTCCAATTCGAGCTCGTAATAGACAGCAATCTCATTTTGCATGCTTGAGGACACTACTCTTCCAGGGATTACCGTCACATTTGCATTGTCACACCCTAGAAAAGTACAACTAATCTAGGAATAATAGTATGTTAAATGCTTTTATCATGAAGTGAAAGTATAAAAGAAGGATTTGCTATGTTCACCCGCTCAAATCTTCATCAGTTGGCAATTCTTCAAAAACTTTTGCTATGTTTGAGAGTACCAAAGAGATGCATTGTCTATAATGTTCCGAATTAAACATTGATGCCTTTCAACGAAGCAACAATGTCTAGTAACGATTGGTACAAAATTTAACTTCAAATTAAATGCGAACCCGCCACGTTAAATCAAAATGTATATGCACTTGCGGGCAATGTTCTTCCAATGAGTCTCAAAAAATTCGCATTCTGCTTTAAGAATTTACAAGTTTAGAGAACACTTTGTAGAAATGGAGCAATTCAACGTTTTTGTTTATACTACTACACGTTTTATTTTAATGTTTTAATTCAACGCATTTTCTTCGTTTGTTTTTACTATTTTGTTTGCTCTTCTGTTATCACATCCTAGAAAATGCATTTCATTGAAAAATAGCAAAGAATCTGAATCTCAAGTTTTGAGACTAACTATTTCCAGCACAAATAGTTTCATGATTACTCAAAAATTTTCAGCATATTCCTATAGCATAGAGGTAATGAGTCTTTGCGACTAGAATACTGAGTATTTCTCTATTTTAATAAGAATCCACGCAAAAGTTGTTGTGCATGAACTATGTGATTTGCCCGGACAATTTTAGGCACAAACAGTGCAACGGGGAAAGCATTTCAGTATCAATCACGGACAGCAAATATCATCAGAAGTTAACAGCAGCGGACGATTATGAAGATACAACTTTGTAACTTACCGGAACGACTATTATTGTTATTCTTACTATTTTTGCTTTTAAAATTATTACTACTATTGTTGGTATTTTTGAATTAGACGATTTCTACGTTGATTTTATTCTCTTTTACATACGGTTAAATATATTGAACACAAGTTTCACTTCTACTTTTCTTTTCGATTCCATCATGTGAAACATTTAGTTTTTTCTGTTTAGTGATTTGCGGTTGGTTTCTACGAGTAAGGAGAGTCGGTGTGGCAACCACCACAAATATCTAATAATTTTAATAATATTATAAATTTACAACAATATTATGAATTTATAACGCTAGTATTACTTATAGTTCTTAGATTAAATAAGCTTATAAGCTTACTAACTATTTAATGAATACACAAATTATAATAATGCACGTAATTATAACAAATATATGTCGTGACCAACTTCTGTGAAGACCCGTGTGATCAGAAGAGTGAACATACGTAAGATCTATGTAGATGAGAATAAACTCAGGTATAACCTGTGACTTAAGTTGATTTATGCAAAAGTTCTATGTTAGGTGTAATATATTTTTGAGAATAAACTCAGGTATAACCTGTGACTTAAGTTGATTTATGCAAAAGTTCTATGTTAGGTGTAATATATTTATTGATTGTCTAGGAAGATACGTAATCTTCAGTAGTGTGGTGACCTGATTCTCCCATCCATTGTTGTAACAATATTTCCCTTCTCATCCTACTATAAAATCTATAACTACAGAATGACCATTAACAATTCACTTCTTACTTAATAACAAATAATAATAGCAACAGTATTTTCATAGATACTAACTAGCTAATGTAACTTCTACCTGTAGAATGTAAGCACCAACGAGCAACGATGACTCAACAACTATAAATAGATTCCCAAAGAATCTATTTAACCAACTTCTAGAAGGGTATGTAACTATATGTACCATTGGAAGTGTAATAAAGAAGATGACATTCTTAACTTATCGGCGAGCTAAAGTCATACGAGATTATAACTTATGATAATAAGAATATTAATACTATATTTGAGTGAT
>JADAQX010000219.1:0-66162 GCA_015476325.1 Cardiosporidium cionae | reverse complement strand
TATATGTAAAGGAGTGTTGCCATTATTATCCACAGCATTAATATCACATCCTTTATCTACTAAATATTGCACAATATCAATAGAATTTCTACTTCCTGCAGCTCTATGTAAAGGAGTGTAGCCATTCTCATCCACAGCATTAATATCACATCCTTTATCTACTAAATATTGCACTACTTCAATATTTCCACTTCCTGCAGCTATAAGTAAAGGAGTGTTGCCATTCTCATCCACAGCATTAATATCACATCCTTTATCTACTAAATATTGCACTACTTCAATATTTCCACTTCCTGCAGCTTGATGTAAAGGAGTGTAGGCATTATTATCCACAGCATTAATATCACATCCTTTATCTACTAAATATTGCACTACTTCAATATTTCCACTTCCTGCAGTATAATGTAAAGGAGTGAAGCCATCATCATCCACAGCATTAATATCACATCCTTTATCTACTAAATATTGCACTACTTCAATACTTGCATTTTCTGCAGCTATAAGTAAAGGAGTGTTGCCATTATCATCCACAGCATTAATATCACATCCTTTATCTACTAAATATTGCACAATATCAATACTTTCATATTCTGCAGCATAATGTAAAGGAATGTAGCCTTTTTGATTCACAGCATTAATATCACATCCTTTATCTACAAAATATTGCACTACTTCAATATTTCCACTTCCTGCAGCTTTATGTAAAGGAGTGTTGCCATTCTCATCCACAGCATTAATATCACATCCTTTATCTACTAAATATTGCACAATATCAATAGAATTTCTACTTCCTGCAGCTCTATGTAAAGGAGTGTTGCCATTATTATCCACAGCATTAATATCACATCCTTTATCTACTAAATATTGCACAATATCAATAGAATTTCTACTTCCTGCAGCTCTATGTAAAGGAGTGTTGCCATTCTCATCCACAGCATTAATATCACATCCTTTATCTACTAAATATTGCACTACTTCAATATTTCCACTTCCTGCAGCTTGATGTAAAGGAGTGTAGCCATTATTATCCACAGCATTAATATCACATCCTTTATCTACTAAATATTGCACAATATCAATATTGCCACTTTTTGCAGCTTCATGTAAAGGAGTGTTGCCATCATCATTCACAGCATTAATATTATATCCTTCCGATAGTAGTTTTCGTACCTCCACAATATCGCCACGACCAACAGCAGCAATCAATTCCATTCTTTTGATAATAATGCTACCTCTATTCTATACAACAACAAACAATATTCAATGAGTGGTGACAACACTGTTTTTCATTCCAACACATACTACACTATTTATAAATATTAATTTCTTATTATAAAAATACATTCTTCTAATAATATCCACAATTACTACATTGATTTACACACTCCAACCTACTAAAATGCAATTCCAGTCAACATTCCATAAATACTTACATTAATCTCCTACAAAATATATATATAACACAAATTGAATACACGCTATCCGCATTAAACATATTCACATGATATGATAGAAGAAATCCATATTCAAAATAATGCATACATTGTACACACTTGGGTGCAATTTTCCTCACATTAAACACTTCCCTCTCCTACTAAAATTCAAAGAGTCTTACTTTTATTGCTTGAAATAGACGATCGGTAACGAAAACATCCAAGCAGAGGTACCAAATATATTGATATAGTCAACGTAACTTAAAGAAAAAGGTAGCTTGTATTACTTTTTCTATACAATGATAACTTAGCAATGATCTGTTGAGGAAAACAAAAAAATGGCAAGTAAGTGAATTAACATACTAATTAATCAATCTAATTAATATACGAGGTATGTGTAGTAGACACAGTGTAGAACGACTTCTATGAGCCGTAAAGAACCAATTCAACTCACTGACTAAGAAGTTGAACAGGAAAAATAATAGAAGGAAAACAACTGTAAATAATACTTCACAGTGAAAAAAAAGCCGTTTTTCACGACAATAGAAGTTAAACATAATCCTTCCACGCATTTAAAAGGTATGCATATTAAAAATGAGAAACAATGCTTCAAAAAACACGTGAAGGCAAGTAAATCACCGAATAGCACCAGCTTAAGTATAAAGCTGTCCTCCTTCACAGTAGAAGAAAATACTGAAAAAGAAATTAAATTGAATGTCGATTACGTCATCTAAATGAACCAAAGAAATACATTTTTCAATAACCATTGGAAATTTGGCTACTAACTTCATTTAATGATAGCAGTTCTTCATAAAATAAAGTTTTTGTTATTCCAACTGCAGTCTTCTTTCTACGTTTGTTATGACTTGGAGGGATGGGAGTCAGTGACTTATTTTCTTAAGTGCATTGATTGACGTTGGAGTTTTCATTCGATGCAATGTGTGTGTGTGTTGGGGTAAGATATTTCTCGCCCATTTTCGGTTCGTTCCATCCTTTCGTCCATCCATACGTAATTTGTTGTATCTTCTAAGGTGCATGCAACTTTCAAAAAAATGTCGCAGTCAACTTCACATAACGTGCTTGTATAAAGGTTCAATAGGAGGCTTAATCCGTTGATTTTGAAGAAGTACTTAGAAGTTACTTCTTATCTGCTTACTTAGTCTACTCCCATTCTTCTTCACATGCTTTTTAGGAATAATCGCTTACTGTATCTTGAATCAGAATAAAGCATGTAGCACTGATGGTCCCTATAGTTTCCATTCTGTCTGGCTCGACAGTATGCACTCATCGATTACTTGCAATAAGCTGGGCAAGCGAGAAGAATTAGATTTAACTCTTGGAATACCTCTGCGGATTTTGCTGGTACAATTGCAATTGCTTTGATGGATGCAGACCTGAGAAAGTTTTATTTCATACAAGCCTGCGCAAGTATAGACCTACTTACAGGAGAAACACAAATGGTTGTGGTCATTGAGTCTGGAAGAACCGGAAAAATAATTATTTCATCGCAATTCGATATCAATGAAATTATCCGTAGCAAAAGTTAAACAATGAGCCAATACTTAGCGTAATTATTTGCAGAAATATCAAGCATTGGATTTGTTTGTTCCCTAATTATTTTTTTAGAGCAGAAAGCACAGTCCTCATTTTTTTAAATGGTTTAAACTCCTTGATTCTTTTTTTAAGATATTGTTTTATTTACTGATAGAGACGTTTTTACACGATTTCAATAGTATTAAATGATCAATTTATAAATACGTCTATATCCAGAATACAAAGCAGTTGATATCTATTTTGTGGCTGATGTACCTACAGCATAGTAAATGAGATGGGAAAATTGCTTTCTTGCCAAGAAACACACAGGACAGTTAATGCATATATGCATTTGTTGGTATTTTACGTGCTCTGTTGTAATTTTTATTGTTAAGCAGAATTTTGAAAATCAATATGTTACTGATAGTTTTGAAGCTCTACTTTAAACATCAAACAGGCGGAATTTCTCCGTATGAATGATTCCAGACCGTAATGCAACATGGCAGTGTATACCTGTTCAGTTGCTCTACTATGTTTTTATTGTGATTCAGGCCACACTGGCCCAGAATTTATTGAAGCGAGTATTTCAGTGATGTCACGCCTTCAGAGAGAGGTATGTGCTACTTTTTCTGTTTTCAAAAAATTTCATTTTTATGTACTGTTTGTGCAGCAGATACTCCATCTTGTAATACTCTTTCGAGTGTTTTGCTCTTCAGCAGTTTCAATAATTACTTCATATATTACTATACTTTTGACAAAAATTTGGAGGTGCTGATATCATGCTAGGAAAACATGTAAGTTTAAAAACTAACCAGGAATAGCGTAGATTGAAGTAAAGCATTTACTTTGAAACTATGCCGTAATAACTGTATGTGAGCATTCGATTCTCCATCCATTTTATTTTTGACCAACATGCTGTGGCTCGTGCCTCGAGGTATAAAATATGGCAGCGGTGAAAAAATTATTCCACTTCTCCTACTATTGAAAATGCTACGACTCGCTTGAAGAAAAAAATTTTATAGCGCAAAATTTGTATCTCGGGTAGATATTTCTTTTCGCTGTGCGTGCCTACGTTGAATTTATGTAGCGGTATCTGCTTATCCTTTCATCCTACCACAAAATGTTTCCTTTCATTTTTGAATAGCAACATCAACGTAGTTACTTTCCTTGTGTCAAGGTTGTTTTCCCAATAGGAGTATATCTTATTCGTAGAAAGTTTTATCTTATATTTTCTTTGATGTTTTTTTTCTGTTCTTAGTTAAACACAAGAGACGAATGATTATTATTTTAAGGAAATGAGTATTATTAATAACGTAGGCAAGGATTACATGTATTGCTTTTTATCCTTCTTTTAATTATATCGTTTTCTTGCGGTGAAAAGAGTTTTTTTAAAGGACATTACTAGTCAATCGTCAGAGTCTACACAAAATGTTCTATTTTGAACTCTTAAACTCTTTACCATGCAATATTTAGGCAGCACTTTTAATTTTTTTTCAAAGCAGTTACGTGTTTTTTTGTTTTTTTTCAATTCCTTGCATGATTCAGCTGTAGCAGCTTTAGTTTCCATGTGTCATTATTTCGTTATGTCTTGATGCCATCATTCGTTTGTACTTATTCCGCTCATTCACATCAAATTTTTATTTTTTTCCTCATCGGTATTGCTTGGATACCCGCATCCATTTCAGATAGACGATTCAGACATTCCAGTGTCACTTAATGATCAGCTAATGAGTTGGGCGTATTATTGTTACATGTATAGGTTGCCCATCTATATTTATGCCCTTTTTTTTGCGAATATTTTCATATTACTCTTTCATCTATGCTATTTCTGCTTTTGAACAAAGCAACAAATTCGTAAGTAGTGAGTGCAAGGAGAGATCTATTTTTTAATAGTGGCCTATTAGCTTTGTAAATATCTGAAATAGAACCAAACTTCGCAAATAAGAGTCATGCAATGCACTTTTCCCGGTCTTAATTCAGATAAAATCAAATCCTTCAAACAAAAGTATTACTTTCTTTTGTTTTCTGCTTCATTCTCTATTTAGTTACTGCATGTTCTTTTGTGTCTAAAACTGTATGAGAATTAACCCGCTGAAAGTATGCCGCGAGAGTTATTCATCCGAAGTTATTTTTGTATAATTTAAATCCTCCCACGCAGATGAATCATTCAACTTATAAAAATAATGACGCGAGCATTTGAAACATATTTGTTCAACACAACTCATAGCACAACAATTCGTACAAAACTTTTAGTGTGCTGTGTCATTTTTACACTTAATTTTATTCAAGAAGCGATGTGCACACTATCTTCACTTGAAAAAATCGCGTAAAAGAATGTTGTTGCAAGTGGAGTTTTGAGTGTTCCTCCAAAGGCTACTGAAGCTTATGGATTTACAACTGTGGTAATTAAATGAACACACTATGCTAATTTGCTTTATTTTGGCAAATAAATATTTCATAAAAACATTGGGATGGTTTTGAGTTGTAGATAAACGAAATTTGATGAACTTTTTTCCACAATTTAAAGGAAGCATTACAAAAAGCTATTTTTACAGGTGGGTCCCTTTCTTGTAAAGTTGCAAAATTAAAAAAAATCACTTGAAAAATTTAAGCTTTTTCATAAATACAAATACATCAAACTGCACCTATCTGTAGAGTTCGACAAACTTCAATCCTATATCAGAGAATAGATTTAATTTTCCACGACTAGAATCTCAAAAATAGTTTTAGAAAGTGATTCTAAAAATTTCTATTTCTAGTTATCTGCTCCATCTAGTACCTAGTAGACCAAAAAATGCTTGTCCATACTCATCTCTTTTTACTTAATGAATAAAATATTATCACACACCTTACCTGTATATTCCCATCAAAAATATAAGCATCACTCTTACAAGAGTGTATCCCCTATTATTTCATTTTATGAGTTGTTCTATTATAACCAAAACATTGTTGGATGCAATTTTTAGGCTGTATAATGCTACTATTCCAATGGTAATAACAAGATATAGAGTTTATGTTTATATTTCTTGTAGCGTTTACTTGCATATTTCTACCCTAGTGTCAGTTGAGACAGCTTTAACAGTCCATTTATACATTTTTCTCTCTAACTGATAGTGCATTGTATAATAATATATAGAATGATACTAAAGCAATTCAATGCTATGTAAAGCATATGTGAAACGCTACTAAATTCATATTTCACATTCTAAAAAGTTACGCGCTTATAGTAGCCTACTTTCACATATTAATAGCATAACTGCGTTTTTCAATTACACATAACATGCACTTGAACATTTTCAGAACACTTTTCCTGCAGCATCGTGAGTTTATCTGTGCTTCAGTTTATGAGGGATTCCTATTTTCACATAGTATATACAATGAATGCTTCGTACTGTAGTTGCATCATAAATTCTTCGATGTAGTGAAATTCAAATGAGAACACCTGAAAATTAGGAATTACTGTTGTGTGGTAACTTACTTAAAAACTCGTGAGCTTACTGTTATAGTTATTGATATTTAAGAAGCAGATTTATTCCTCGTTTCAATTTTATAGAAACGAGGAATAAATCGCTTAGCCTGTCCATAAGTATCCTGTAGCTAATTTTAAGTAGTCGTTCAATAACTAGTCAAAGTAGATCTGCTATGAATTTGTTAATATTTCTCATAGGCTAAGCCTGTCCAGTTCATCCTACGCTTAAGACTCTACAATTTGCAATGTCTTCTTGGCATTCTACTTCCGTTCAAGGTACGAATATCAACCACTGGAAAAGGTTATACGCAATATTTATAGGACCGTTGCATTTGCTAAAAGAATCACTATTGAGAGGACGATGCCCCTAAATAGCGTCTCTGCATGTAAAGTTATTTTTTAGTTGCTTAAACGAGCAGCTTCTACAATGGAAACGATACATTTCCAATCGTATAATTTTTGCAGACGACTTGGTCCCGCGTTATGATCGTTTGCAATTAGGCAAGGAGTGCTACTCGAAGTACCCTTTTCATCTCATACTCGCCTAAGTATACCTGGAGAAAGATAGAATGTTTGGCCCCTTCCCTAGTACTGCCACCCCTGGGTAAACTCGACGAAAGATTGTACAGAACTGCCACATCGTGTTGCTGTTTTTCTATGAAGCTAAGCTTTTGTTCATCCCAATTTTGGGGCAAATTTGCTTTTTGGAGGAGTGCGATGTATTGCGCTGTGTTTTGACTCTTCGATTTTCCTTCTTTTTTATAGTTGATTTAACTGCTTTTACGAAAAAGAGACTAAACATCCTCTCCGCTGTTCATCAACTGTCATTGTTATACTACAACCTTTACTGCTCTGCTCGTTCTCTTGGCTACCGAAGCAGGAGCGTGTTAAGAAGGCATTTTTTTGGACAATTCGAACTTCGGTATCTTTCCTTTAGACATTTACAATGCCTGCTACAACTGGGAAAGCTGGTCCTCCGGCGGATTTGAGGAAATTTCTAGAGAAGCGATTGGCTGGTAATTATGTTGAATGATGTTGCTTTTGCTGTACTCATTTGAAGAAAATGTAACGGCTTGTATTTTACTTGAAAAGCGCTAGAATTTTTCCTCTTCTTGTTATTTGCGGTCGCTATATTAGACTTCATTTGTAGTCTTTATTTACGACATTAATTTTTTAGCCTGCTGGTGGGAGAATAAATTAAGGTATATGAAGGAGGCCATACGAAATTATGTAATTGAAATACTGTACGTTATAAGTTAGATGTCGGAATTTTTTGTCCTTCTATTCAGCGCATCTGCCCTACAGCTTTTCAATTTTTTCTGTTTTTCTGAATATCCTCTATCTGCATTCAAAAGGTTTTGAAAAAATTAGCATCTTCTCATCACTGTTTGTTCGTACAGTATATATAAATGGCAATCGGCATGTTGTCGGAGTATTACGAGGATACGATAACTTTATGAATATTGTGTTGGACAATACACTCGATATTAGAGGTCAAGAAAAGCAAGAGATTGGCATGGTTGTTATCCGAGGAAATAGTATTGTGTATTGGGAATGCCTTGATAGAGTCAAGTGATCGTTGAAGTGTTATGATTTGTTTTGCCTCTTTTTTAGTCTTTTGTTTGATAAATAGATGGCTCAGGTGCACCACAACTCTGGATTCTTACGTTTTAGTGCCTGCACTTGTATTACCCAGAAATTGAATTTTACAACACGCGAAGTGTGTCATTGTACCTCTTGGACTGTAGAGTCTTTCAATATGCTTACTTGTAACGTCCGCATGTGTTTTCAAGTGGCTACAGAGTATAGTAGTTCTCGAAAGTGAAGTATGTGGAATTGAGCTAGTTTCCAAAAATGTAAGCGATGTAATTATTGATTCTCGGTTGGTTGCAATTGATTTCAATTTTGTGAAGTCACTTTTTTTGATTATCTCGCACCTCATCTTGAGTATGCTATAATGCAACTTAATTAGCCGACGCACGCTACATTATCGCTGGATGGATTTGTGAATTCGCATTTTTAGAGCTTTTCGCATTAAGTGATTTCACCTTGTCACTTTGTACGTTGTATCCAAGCTCTTTGGCTCTGCTATTGAATGTCTAACATTTTGTCTCTGCCTTCTCAATATATATATTTGGTAGATCAATGCATGAAAGTAATACAAAAGTGGAACTCCTTTCTTGGCTTAACAATGCCTTCGTCACTAAGATAATTGAGTTGGCGTTATATTTTTCTCGCACATCAAGTTTAGCAGGTTCCGTTGAGGCTGCTCATAACTACCTTGAGTCAAATTTGAACAGCATCTTAACCGAATAATTAATTGTCCTTTCTTCTCAAGTTGAGAGAATATTGTGAAAGGAGTAGTAGGTTTTTCGCTCCTTCGTAAAAACTTGTCGCTTTTTATATATTTTTGCCAGTTTTTGTAGTTCCCAATTTACGAAGCAATGATGCATCAAAGTTGCAGCTTGCGTTCTACAGCCTCAAGGTTTGTATACTTTTTATATACTTAGTTGATGGAGTTGCTACCCTTGTTTAGGAGCACGACGAGCATCAATGAAATGAGTTTTCATATTGAGAAGCAGTCACTTCAACTTGATTAAAACATGAATTGAGCACAAATGATAAGCAAGAGACACTAAATAAAATAAGGTTTCAAATGAATGATAATAAGTTGTTATGTTATAGAAAAAGAACTCTAAATCTCACCAACCACTAGGCCCTCTAACTCTAGTTCGCAGCCTATGCGATTTTTTTCATAACGGCTAGACTTACCTTCTTCGCAACATTAAAATTAACAAAGAATGTCCATCGATATTGGATGGTCATGAAACCTCATAGCAATCAAAAATACCGTAAAAAACTTGTAATTGCTATGCGTTTAAAGAAAATATTCACCGTTTTTGCAAAAATTGGGAAAACAATCCCCACAGTCTTTTAAGACCAAAGGAAAATCTATACCGCCGTAGGAAAGGTGTAGAGATGCTTGTTTTGTCATCCTCATAGCGCTGTTTGATAGGTGTTCCCTGATTTATAAGAGAAATGTCGATTATCGCCTGCTTATCCAGTGGCAACGTGGAATTGATATCTCCTTTCTGAACCTGTTTCAGATCCTGTATTCAAAAAATTGATGAATTCGATAGAATCGACACGTATTTTTCAATGACTAGCTACCTAAATCAAACATGAATGTTTCTTACATTTTCTGCATCGTATGTGACATTTTTAGTCGATTTCTGCGGTTTAGTCGAATCATGCTTCCTATTTATGAAAGGGTTACCTTTGAAAAATCTCAACATTGAATTTCGCAAACATTCTTGCGTGCTGTTAAGAGAAAGGATACCATCTAACTCTTCCCCAGAAATCGTTTCTTTTTCTAACAAAAGCTGAGCAAGCAAATCTAGTTGGGATCGATGCTTTCGTAAAATCGTTTCTGCTTTGCGCTGCGCTGCAAAGACTAATTCTCTGACTTCTTCCTCAATCACGCTGGACATTTTATTCGAAAGCTCTCTACCATCAGAAGAATAACTTCCATAGTGCACCTTGTAATTTAAAGGTCCCACCTTATCTGACATTCCCCATTCAGAAACCATCTTATAAGCGATTGCTGTTGCTACAAGAATATCGCTAGAGGCACCATTGCTTATTCTGCTTTTTCCAAAAACAAGCTGCTCCGCAGCCCTACCTCCCATTGAAACAGCAAGCCGGGCTTCTAACTGACCACGAGCATGACCAAATCTATCTTCAGGAGGAATTTGTTCAACAAACCCGAGAGCACTTCCACGAGATACAATAGAGATCTTGTGAATAGGATCAGTTTCTGGCTGAAGATAAAATGCAACTAGAGCATGGCCGGATTCGTGATATGCAGTAAGAATGCGCTGTTTTTCAGGGATTACCAACGAACGACGTTGAGGGCCCATGGACACTTTATCCCTCGCTTCACTTAACTCAACTTCTGTAATGGTTTCTTTACCCGTGTGAGCTGCCAGTAAAGCAGCTTCATTTACCAAATTCTCTAGATCAGCCCCGGAAAAGCCAGCTGTCATTTTTGCTAAAGCATGTACAACAGAATCCGTTTGAGTGAAAGGTATTCTAGATAAATACAATCGTAGTATAGCTTTCCGGCCCGCAATATCGGGTAAACTTACCCTAACAATTCGATCAAATCGCCCTGGACGGAGTAGAGCTGGATCGAGAGAATCAATACGGTTAGTTGCCGCCATAACCATTACACCCGACGATGAATTAAAACCATCTAGCTCCACAAGAAGTTGATTTAAAGTTTGATCGTGCTCCCTGTGACTACCCGAACTAGCACCTGAGTGCCTTCTACCCCCTACAGCATCCAATTCATCAATAAATATAATACACGGAGAGATAGATCGAGCAACCTGAAATAGTTGCCGAACTCTCCTAGCACCTTGTCCCACATAAATTTCCACAAACTCTGATCCCGACATGAATAAGTACGGCAAACCAGCTTCTGTAGCAACTGCATTTGCAAGCATTGTTTTCCCTGATCCCGGTGGGCCAACAAGAAGAACCCCTTTGGGAAGGCGTGCACCTAAGCGAACATAGGGTTCAGGATTTTGGAGAAAATGAACAAATTCCGTAAGTTCTGCTTTAGCTTCACCCATACCAGCAATATCCTTAAAACGTACGGGTGTAGAATGTACAAATCCATTAGCAGTATTCGCATTTCGTGAAGCTGATTGGCCAACTCCAGTAGAATTATGATACAAATCGTGAGGAGTGGAAACATAACGATAAGTCAGCATTGTGACCACCAGAGGCCAGAGCGCAACACCACAGCTGATACCAATGATGAAGGCGAGTGTCCATGTAAAGCAGCTGTACGGCCTGGGTGTAGAAAAATAAGAGACGGTATTTGAACGGTTGGCAGCATGATTATAAGATCTATTTCTGATCTCAGAGTTTGGGAGTGGAGGTGGAATCAGAGGGGTTGTTTCATTAGTAATTCGTGAATCACTTCCATGAGAAATCAAAACTGTGTCCGAATAAACGTCATTAACGCGGCTGAGACAGTTTAAACTCGACATTTCGAAAGTCAAATAAATGCAAGAAAGAGAGGTCCCAAAAGTAATGAGACAAACTTGAATTTTTTGATTGACGCAACTACGTACAGCATGAAACGTGCAAAAATAGAGACGAAAAAATACCTGTAGGTAGTTATCCTCCACACTACCACGCACGAAAGAAGTAAGCTGCTCAGTATATTTCTTCTCAAATTAAATGCAAAAACGGAAAAACACAAAACCACACACAGTTAAGTATGTACGATAATCAAGGGTTAACTTATCTAGACAGTGCCAATCACTTGAAGACCTTGTCAGTCTTTTCAATGGAATGCTCCAAAGAAATGTATTTGATTTAATCAATATTCGAAGCCATCCCATAACTGGAGACTTTTGCTGCCGAAAACTCAGTCATAAGGCACAAACGAAGCAGTAATTTCGAGCGCGCAGTGAAAATCTTATTCTTTTTTTATGTATTTCTGCAAATAATTCAATCAAGTCAGTAATGTTTTCTTAGCCTATATTCAGGTGAAGACTGCAAAACCCCCTGATTATACAATGTAATACTTCATGTGAATGTCAATGCTCAATATTGCTGACTACAGGCAGGGCTGCTTTAGTAGGTACAACTCCACCGAGTTTCAAACTACCAGAAAGTGTATGGTTGCACAAAAAAAATACATTTGCGGCGGCGTACCATTTAATTATTCGCTGCTATCTCCGAACATGTGAACATGTTCATTTTTAAATTTCGGTAAGAGGTCGCGATCAAAGACTTTAAAATCAGTGATACTTCGGCAAAGATACAACTGCTTGCTTGCAGTAAGAGAACTCTGTATTTTACGAAAAGAATGCTTTGAATGATACAAGTTTCTCGAAGCGCTCATGCATTGTTTGTGAATTTCCAGATGTTTCACAAAAGCGTAGTCTGAGCCTGCGGTTGCAATTTTTTCGTAGTGAATATGTTGCTTTATTACATCAAAAATGCTTACAGCACATAAAATAGTCCAACTGTAGCAAATGCTTTTTAGAAAAAGGGCAATCTCAGAAGAGTTTTTGTCTTTTTGCACTATGATTATTTGTATACTACACTATAAGGCAAATGACTTCTCTGTTTTAGTTGTATATTTTTTACCTGTATTATTTTTTAAGAGTTTGTAAATGGAAAAAAAGCAACTCCAAATTTATATGCAAATGTACAATATTGAATCGGCGTATTTGCAGTAGCTGCTCTATTACAATTTTGTAGAAGATTCATACTCCCAATTGATTTCACTCCAACTCTATCTCAACGTTCGCCTTACGTGTCTATGACTACGGTGATGCTGCTTTATATTCGCTGAATTGTTTCCTTTAATATCTCTTAATTGAATTTGTTTTCATTGGGTCAGAAAACCAAATTCATGATAGCTGATCTCGGAATATTATCAGCTAAAGATAATCTGAATGGGGGAAAACTGTTTATCTTTTAGGAAAGTTTCATCTGAAAAGACGGCGCAGACTTTTGAAAAGCGCATACAATGACGTGGTATAATTTGCAAGGCAACCTTTTCGAAATGGATTCTTCCTCATCTCTAAAATTTTAGTACAAATCCCAGTAATAGCCAAGCAATTCGTGTTTGTATACTCAATATAAATTATCGATAAATGCTTTCCGGTTTCATTTACAATTTAATAAATACCTCGTTCTTCTAAAAAATGTGGAGTTGAGTTCCGAGTGCTTCAATAAATAAATTTGTTTTCAAAGGAAATGATTGCGTATAAAGGGTGTAAATACTCATATCTCCATTATTGTTTTTGCTTTTTAAAAGCAGCGGTGATATGCATTCTTTTTGAATGTATCCTCTATATGCTACTTCTTATTGAATACCACAATTTTTGTTTTAGATTTTTGAACAAATAAATAGTACTATATTAAAGAGAAGCGATGACTTAATTTTGATAAAAGTTTCATCACAGCAAAGCCGGAGCGTTAGGGTATATATTACTTTAAACTGGCACTACATGCTTTCAATAAATGCATCAACTGCATAAAAATATGTCGTTGCGTAATCTTTGAATTATTTAAGGTTTGACAGATTACGTTGAAAAGGTATACCAATTGGCCGGATGAAGAAATGATGAAATAAGAGTTAAACTGTAAAAGGAAACATAATCATAAAGATATTTTTATGGTGTGATAAAACTATCCTAAATAAGTTTGGTATTTAATAGAAAGATGTGCAATGCTTAAAAAAATATGTGAGATGTAAATATACTTAAATTATCCTTTGGAGATGATAGCATCGGAATCAAAAAGAACCTTACTACAGGTAAAGCACTCAGACACTAGTATATTCAGAAAACGCTATTCGCTTTTACAAATGTGTGCAAATTTTTAAACTAGCTGCCTGGTAAGCGGAATTACGATAAATACCGCTTGATCACTTCATAAAAGTTTGGCATTAAGCCGTTAGTTGCTGTAGTTTCTTATTTTGTTACAGATCGAGTATCGATTGAGGTTTTTGATTCGATATGATATACAACTGAATTCAATTTGCACGTATTGCATACGAATGCAGCGTTATGTGAAGTAATTGTACGCTTTTATCATTTTGCCACCGAGATAATTATGGATAAGTAGCTATATGCTATTAAACTACTACTACCAATACAACAATCTCCCCCTCGTAATACATTTCTAAACTAATCTCAAAACAAGTATTAGACGAAATGTAACAGTCTCAAAAGTCATTCCAATTTATCCATCCGATAGTTCATACTTTTAGTAAGTCATCAAGTAATGAATATATTAGCTCATATTTGAAAAAAATGAATAGAAGAAGCATATTTCAATAGTTATTAGACCTAGTGCGAACATTGCTATCTTGCTGACGTCAGCAGAGGAAAAACGTGCATGTTAAACAAGTTATGCAAATCATGTAGTTCGAATAGCAGTGCAATAAGAAAGGGTCTTAAAATACTAGGGCTAACTTCGTGAATGAACTCAGCAAAGCATATTTGTGCGTCATTCTTTTTTTTGTACTTCTTTTTACATTGGGTACCTCATTACCCCTGCGTATAATAGTTTTGCTAGCACCTACTTCCGCGCACCCGCTATTCTCTTATTTGTTGCGCGTCGCTTAGCAGAATATTTGAGTTGTCTTATTTTGCACTTGAAAATTAGCCTCCGCACTCGGAGGAATGAAAAATTTACTTTTCTCCCATAATATTCTGCAGTTATCTGAGTTCGCGCTTGTTTCCATTCACACTTTTTCTCTGTCGAACAGCGTTTTCACCGCCGAATATAGATATCTTTCCGATTTTCTGGGCAAAAGGCCTAGCGCAGCTTTTTTTCTACTGTCCTGAATTTCAAAATTCCTCTTTTCACCTATTTCTGACTTTCAGCGTCTCTTCTCTCGGGGAAGCTAATAGCTTCATTTCATCAATGTAATGCGTGCTATATGTTAAAGGGATATCGCGAATATAGCAGTATCCTTTCTTCTTTTTTTGATTGTAAAAGGACTCTGTAAATGGATGTTAAGCAATGACTTGCTGTTGCATTCCGAAACTTAGCATAATCTTTCAGGTACTTGAGGTAAATCGCTGAGGTAGCGTCCGCTGGAGCCATCTTTTGCTCCGAGATAGTGCCCTCCTTCCGTATCTTTATTACAGACAAAAAAGCTAAGGAAATGCTTTTTGCAGTACTTTGGCATCACTCGGGTATTGGGGATATGGCCACGAATCTTTTGTCCGAGCAGAAATGAACATTGAAAGTTACCGTCATCAAGTTGGAGGTCACAGCCGACTTGTCAAGTTTGACGATCCTACCAAGGTATATAAGCCACTGGAAGAAAATGAGCTACGCTTTTATAAGAAGTTGGAAAAGTTGGAATCGAGCTCTAGTGTTTCTTTACCATTACTTGTTTTGAAGAAGTTTATACCTGGATACCATGGGCATGTGGAAATGTACCTTCACGCTGCATCGAAAGACAAAGATCAGCAACACCTTAGACAAAAACAAAGCAACGATGAGTCTTCTGGAGACTCCAATTCCCCGTCTGCTTGTACAATAGCTTTATCTACTCGAAGCCCCTCAAATTGTCGTAATGCTCTTGATGAATGGATTGAAGCTAAGATACAAGTATAGTCACTTTGTGCTTTTGCTTAGGCTGTGTGATGCATGGTTTTAATGATAAACCTATTTACTTAGCGCGGTATAACTAGTATATTTAAGTCTACAAATGTCCGATAACTCAAATAGTAACTTGTGGTTTTATGTATTGTTGCAATAAAATGTAACTTATACGTGTGTTGAAATTTTTAGGATAAGGCGCTTCCAATTTTATCTGCGGGTGGCCATCGACTGCGCTATATAATCTTAGATGACCTTCTACATAACTTTAAGAAACCATGCATTATAGATATCAAGATGGGCCAATTACAAAGAAAGTTAGGGGCTACAGAAGCAAAAGAGAGACGGCAACTTGAGAAAAGTGTGACTACCACTAGTAATATGCTTGGTTTTCGCCTCTGTGGTTATCAAGTGAGACTCATTCTTATGTCATTTACTTTCCTTTTTTTGTTGCTAACTTTAGGTTGGCAATAATCTGTTTTATTGGTTTGTGCTTTTTGTAGTCAGTTTTCCGTATTGAGGTTATTTTCTTGGTTTAGAATGCATAGCGTTTATGCTCATCTTCTTTCTGAAAATATGTGTGGATGCAATCTAATTCTCTACGTTCTTCACTGGAAGACATGCTTTTTCTGGATAATTTTGTATTTCTTTTCTATCTTTCGCAGTCTTATAACAAAATCCATGACAAATTTTGCTATCAAGATAAATATTGGGGAAGAAAGATCGGAAAAGGTCGGTTTTTTAGTTAAGAAGTATTTTCCTATCAAGTCTAATGAATGTTTTTAATATTGTTGCTTGGTCCTCTGTTTACATTAGTAGCTGCTCTCGGAATTTGTCTTTTCTAACGGCGTGGGGTAATGTTGATTTTTGTCTCTTCTTTTAATTTTTGCTGTTTTTCGAGGTTGCATGCGTACATTTTTTAATAGGAAAAACGTCACCATTGTATCTCTTTTATTGGTACATTTTTACTTTTGTATTCCTCTCGATATTAAACGTATTTATGAAGTTAAGCGCAGCTAAGTGTGTTTCCCCATTTTATTGTTTCCTTACAGAGCAAGTACTTAAAGCTATTCGCCGCTGGTTCTGGAACGGAGACAAGTTGTATGAAGATTTAGTTGGCGAACTCTTGAAGAAATTGGAAATTCTTTATGATTGTACTGAATACAGGAGATAGAACATGTTTTTAGCTGCTAGGACAATATTTTCAATACATGCCATTTTTCCACCGGTTATGTTGCTTTTTAAGCTTCTCTTTTGCTTGCTTTGCTCCTTTAATTGTCCATACTTATCTTTTACGTTTTCTTAATTCACGAAATCTCACTTGCGTTGAAATGTAACCAGGTGTTTCCATGCTTTACCATTATCGATTTTGGTCATCGTCCTTATTACTACTTTATGATGGTGGATTGAATGATAAGGAATTACGTCTTCGTTCATTAGATATTCGGATGATCGATTTCGCAAACCTCCACTATTTACCTGGTTTGTTGTTGTTTATGAATTGTGTATATTAAAGTAAGTATGGAAAGATGCTTACTGTGGCCCCCTTTATTTGTCCTTATACCTTTTTCAGATTCTTCCCCCGATTTTGAATACTTGCATGGATTAAATAATTTGATAAACATTCTCAAAAGCCTATATAGGACCCTTCATTGTAATCACCCGAAGACATTTCTAAAATATATTCTTCCAGCAAGATTGCGCGGAGCAACCCGTAAATATGGCTCAAAAATTCCAGCGAAAAAATCTGGCTCAAAAGTAATTTCCTATAAATGCCACGGCGATGTTTTATTTCCAAACATCACAAGGTCCCAACCGCGTATCCAAATGACGAAAACGCGTGATTTTTCCAGGCGAAGTCGAGGCCACACTATTAATTCGTCTTCCTTAGGCCCAATCGCAGCTGTAAACCCTGCTTCATTAACAATCCGCTCTACCTTAGCTCATAATATTCCCGCTAGTTATGTATGTGATGAGATCATTCCCTGTCGCGATTTTTGTGAACAAGCTTCGAAAACCGAAAAAAGTCAATGTGGTGAGTGGAAAGCAATCTTTTTTGTTAAAAAATTGAGACTGTCAATAATTATAATGTTTCCACGCGTAGGAAAGCGTTACAAAACCGTAGTACGTGTTACTCATCATTTTCATATGTACTTTCAGATGAATTTTTGCAAAATTCCAATTCTTTAAGTAGAAGCTACAACTCACGTATCCAGCTGAAGAGGTATGCCACTAGATCCATTCATGTGGAAAGCAACAAGGAGTTCATATTTGCTCCTCGCTGTCGATCACTAAATTCATCTCGGCAACCTGCACGGTGAGCTTTATTTATGATAACCTTTCCCTTTTTCATTGTATTGTATAGCCTAGCAAGCCTATCTTGAAGCTCAAATTTTATTTACTTTTCTATGTGGCGTAGTGAAGAATTCTTGCGGTAGCGTTTCTTTAAAAAATTAAAGTGGACTTGGTGGTAATCTCCGGATTTAAAATTGAAATATTCGGTATCACGGTGCCGTAAATTTGTTTACCGTTCGTATTTGTCAAAGCGGCTGCAATGGGCAGGAAAGCGCTAAAACTGAATATATATGATGAAACCTGTTCTTTAGGTGATAAATAGACTCACTCTAGCATTGTACCTAGAACGTTTTTTATTAAACATTCTACTTTTTTTGAATATATTGGCATTCTTATATAGGTGTGCTTCTTACAGTGCCGGAAGTATAGAATGCCCAGTGTAATCACACGTTGAAATTGAATTCTACTGGCTAGTTCTTACATACACTTGATATTTGTTCATTTCGTTAGGACTACATTACGCACGAGTTCATCTGAAGAAAATGAGTCGCTCATGTTCTGTAGGGAAGCGTTTCAGTCAGAAGAAGACCCTCTCCCTCGATCAGCATAGTATTTTACCTTTGGTTTGTATTTTTTGGAACAGAATCTAGTAGATCAATGAAAAAGAAAATCGCTTAGTTTGCCAAACATACTTTTTATGAAAGCAAGTTTTGCGGATCTGCTATTCGCTTTATGGTTGTATAAATGAGTTTGCATCCGAGGGCGCGTTGCTGATTCTTGAAGTAAATACGTCAATCGAGCTGCTTTTTTATAAATGAATTATCTTCTATCTCTTTTCATCTATCTTCTCACTTTTCGTATTATTTCATGCAATCAAATTGTGGCCCTAAAATGATAGTCGATATTTATTAATTCAAAGTATTTCTAGATGTTGGAGTCTGGTAAGCGGTATTCATTATGAATTGAACGCCAGCTAGTAGCCTGCAAGCATATACTTGAAGCGATATTTCACTGGATCATCAATATATAACTGCAATCTCGATATGATCAGTTTCTTCACTCGAAGCTTTCGAACGTTTAATATTTTGAATTAGTCAGTGAGAATTAGCGCTACATGCTATACTAAGATTTGCTGAGCTTAAAAAGAGAAATAGGATAAGTATATTAAAATGCATTCAATTGTTATAAAGGAAAAATAATCGTTTTTATAAATCTGTAGACGTTTAATTCTAATAGCTTTCTTAGGTACGCTGATCACGAACTATTTTTTATATCACAATACCGCAGTTACTGTGAGCAGCAAGATTGCTCGGAAGAATTTCTTTGGGTAGCAACAGTTGTGAAATGTCTTATAGTTAACATTCAGTTCAAAAAAATCCCAACAACAACCTTGGCGATTATAAGTAGGGTTCGCTCTTCTAATGCAATGTGTTCACACATTTTGTATACGGAAATGTCTGTGTTTCACATCATGTTACTCTACGGTTGCTGGGTCAACCGTGTCGCAGTAAACTTTTAAGTTGGAATTCCCTAGTGAAGCATTCTTTGCCGAATACATTGTAATCAAGTATCAATTTGGATGAAAAATAGCTTGTACCCGCTAGTACATCTGCTGTTCTACGCTAACATTGCAGCTTCGATCTTCAAATTTTTTTCAAAGTATAGCAGAATGAGTGGATTAATTCAGAGCATCGATAGCCGTTGGAAATGATAAGTCGTGTAGCTACACCTGTGCCCACACGTGCAACTTTCCCGTAATTGCACCATTTCAGTTGCTACTATGCATTCCAATTCATAATCACACTACTCTTTGCGACATGGGATTCTTATTGATTTTCTTTTACTTTTTATTAGCTCCGGTAGGAGCTCAAATTCCAGATGCAACAAAATATTATAAGGTTGGTTAGACACAATTTTTGTTAGCACTTATGTGGCATTGCAATTGTCATTAGCCTAGGCACCCAGAAGCTTTACTGGTAGTTCCGGATGATTTCCTTCCCACCATTACAAGTCAGAAAATGAATATCACGCTAAATGCATCATCTTGCAGCTTCAAGGAAAGTTTTCTTTTAGGTGCAACAAAAGTAGTAGCGAAGCACGAACTTACCAACTCGGAACGAATCCCTACGAGCTTCACATTGGAGGTTAATTAAAAACTTACGACAATTCGTTAGTATTGTCGCTACAAAATTGTTTTAACATAAAAGTATATCACGAACAAACTTCCGTAGCAAATACTAAAGGATAATGCCGGTTTAGAAGCAACACGTTTCCTAAGGCAAAATATGCTACAGGTATCAATGACGAACGGATTCTTATGATGGTTTCAAATACTTCCAATTTTAGTTACAAGGACTTTTGATGAAGCGATCACTAGTCTTTTCGTTTCCACAACCGCAGGCTAGTACCAGCAGCTAAAGCAAATCATCTATCATAGTTTAGGAGCGCAACAAAAAGAATGCTTAGTATGAAACTATTGGGCGGATAAAACTTCACAATAGTAACCACAAAACTTTTGCCCAGTACTTTAAGATATAGCATGCTACATGGAAAAAACACAAAATTCTACCGGCACTTTTCTTAGTATTGTTTTGTTAAAGGATCCGTTTTCGTTTTGCCATCTACTTAGATACCTGCAATAAGCTAAACAAAATGCTCCATATTTTTATTAAGCAAGTATGATAAACTCTTTGAAATATTTAAAGGTTCAAAAATTTTTACAAAGGTCACATACTATGAAAATGCAGTGTAAGTTCATTTTACTCGTCTGAAAAGCAAAAATTCAAATCTTTGAAATCACAAAGAACGATCGCATTGTTTTTTAAATATAAGAGAGCAAAACTAAAAACGAAAACAACCGTTGCGTTTCAGCTTTAAAAAAACATTTTGAAATTTAGGATAGCTATTACAACCTTTCACATCTAAAAAGGCGATTCAACTGCTTTATGAGTGATCGCCATTGCCTCCAAAGCCCAGCGCGGAAATCACACTGGGTAAAAACCGCAGAATTAAAACATATGAAGAAAAAAATCTAAGCTTCCACAAAAGTTCCTTGTGTGCATGATCTTCCGGTGTGTCACCGGGAGCTTCTTTTACAAGAAACATCTTTGCAGCAACACAACGTCAGATTCCTGATTCAACTAGTACACCATAGATTTAATAGGTATGATGCAACGAACTAACTATATAATTGCCAATGCGGAGAGGAAGTCTACACGTCCAGCGGATTGATAATGTAGCTATCTACAAACGTGTCAACAATGAAAAGAATCACTTTAGCTTACCAGATGGGTAATTATTTCTTTCGAAGAAAGCAATTGTCCGTGTCAGAATCAGCAAATCAGCTTCTGATTAACGAAAAAGCAAAGCCTATAAGATAAGAAAGTCATCTGAAAAGTTCGAAAAGAGTAAAGTGTTGCCCTACGCGGGGGAAAGATTAAAGTATTGCCCTACGCAGGGAAAAGTATTGCGCTACTCACTATACATGCACTTGTGACCGCCAGTTTGCAGATCGCAAGGAAAAAGTGAAGATAAATTCGCGGATAAAAATCCCTACTACTTTCAAATCCATTTGATTTGTTATATGAATGCGTAAACAAAAACAATTTTGTTAGCAGAAAAATTTGTACAGAACAAGTCTTACGCTGAATGCTCCAAAAGCAATGCTTTGCGTAATTATTTTTGCAGTATGCAATTCTCTTGCAGTTTATTTATTTTTTCAGCTACAGGTTGGCTCGCTGCATGCTGAAAATAGCATATGAAGGAACCGTCCGATATTCTGTTAGCTACGAAATACCGCAGCTCATGTTCTAGGTACTAGATTTTCGTAAAATGACACGCACAAGAAAGCAGAGGTAGTAGTGCTGTCCACTCGAAAAGATAATTTCCAAATTTTTTTTAATATACTCAAACAATGCAACCATTGGCATTCGTACCAATTTCTGGACCCCTTTCTAAAAATTTATTGTATCTAGTAACTTGGAAAGATCGCTTGGTGTAATGGCTTTATTGAGGGTGAAATGTTAGCTAATCAGCCTCGCTTCACCAATCGATGTTGCTCAATGTCAATTAGTTATATTATGAAATCTTTATGAAATAGGAAAAAGTACTCGAATTGCAATTGCCTCGTTAGGAGGGAAACTTACTCTATACTTCTTATTAAGAGAAGAATTGTACGTTTAGAAAATAGAACAGACAAGGATCAAATTCATTCTGCTATTCTAACTATCATCTACGCGCTATGAAAAGAACTTAAAAGTATAACTTGACTTAGGTATTCCTACGTCCTAGTCTAATCTAACCGATTTGGGCGAAACGCTAAATTAAATGTTTTGTTGATGTAGGTGTTGAAAAATGGATTGATGGAATGTATGCTTGCTAAGTTAATGTTACCAAGGGTCGCGGGAGCTAAATGCTACGCTACGGTGAAATGGGTTAGTCAAAGTCAACTTTTAAATGAAGTGCGATTAGGAAAAATGAGCATCGATAAAAATGTTTTAAAGAAAAAAATGCAATTTGTACCCTAATCGTCACCAATGTTACTCTTGAAGTTTCTGTGACCACTGCACAGTCAAGCCAGCATAATTCTACAAGGTGATCGAATTACGCTACATTTTTGATGAAACAATTAATTAAAGAGATAACGTGAGTCTTTAACAATATCATTAAATATTTTTTTTGAGACATTGTATACTGATATTTTTGCTTGCTCTGTTATCGTGCTTAGTATTGCCAAATTTTAATATCTATATTCTAGCATCTGTACAAGAAGCGTATAAATAAATTTTACTTATTAAATCATGGAGACTACGTTTCCATATATAAAGCACGGACAATGGAATATCCGTTTTGTAACAGGATTTAAGTAAGCAAAAAATATAATTACAGGAAACCTAAACATTCGATATAAGTTACAATAAAACCAATATTCTATATACAGTTCGATATATTTAAAATATTGCTTACTAACTTGAAACATAACTAAAAAATTTATTAATGCAAAAGATATTCTCGAGAGTAAATCTACGTTAAATAGCAAGAATACTGTAAACTTATCGCTACTAAGTTTTACAAAATACTAGCATTGTTTTTATTTTTCATAACTTTTTTATCTTAAAAAAGTTTACTTTCTACTTTGTGCTTACTTTGTTCAACATTTTTGATGTTCCCTTTCTTCGAATTATAAATTTGTTATAAAAGGTATATACTAAATGACCATTTTAAGACCATTTTACATAGGCAGAAAATGCTTTGCTGCAATTATGCTTATATGAAATATAGAGTACTTTTAGAAAAAAATAGCTTATTTTAGTTTAAGACATCAATTTATATTTCTTATTGAAAATGTTATTCTTATCTCTTGAAGTGTCTATTAAATGCAATAGTTCTAATAAATTAAAAAAATTTGTCATATTTCATTCAATTAAAAGACTCGTTTACCTGCTACTTTTAGGCCTAAAGCTTATGTATATTCGAATTTTCCATAATCTGCCTGGAATTCTTTTAATTAATAATAGCAAAGTGATAAAGTAGGCTTATTATGATTATAATAAAATGCTACAGAATTAAATACTTAAAAATTAATCAAATCACAGTTATAAAATAGTACAAAATTATATGATCAGCAAAGTTGGCATAGCGAGGGAAAATTTGACTCTTTTGTCAAGCAACTGATAGCGAGTTTCAGTGAATGCTCACCTTTCTCTTAGCTTTAGGTTCTCTGGGTCGTGGGTGCTTTGTGTGACTATGAGAATGTAATCATGAAATACACTTCCTGCAATGCCCGATTCTACGAAATAACAGCAAAAAGAGGATGTGGAATTGATTCCTAAAAGGAAGTCAAATTGGCTTGGTCGAAATGCTTACGTTATCATGTTTTTAGAAATTGGGCAGAACTATTTCTACGCAGCTGCTTTACACTAAAATTTGCTTTCGGATTTTGTTTTTGAAGCTAGCAGATATCAGAGAGAAATTAAAACAGGGAATACATACCATTTTGTTTTCTCAAACTATTTTCTTATTACACCCTTACAACATGTAAACTCTAATTTTTTTGAAGTTTATAATGACAAAGGTCTCTTCTTAGACTAATCACGATTCCCTTACTTTCTTGATTAGGAAACTTTGTAAGTAATGCAGTATTGCAGCAAGTTATCAAAAATAATGTGAGCGCTACGCTAAAAATGCGGGAATGCATTATGATAATTCATACGATTAATCTCCAAATTGCTTCCGTTAACAAAATATTTTAAAGTTTATAGTCATTGCAGTTTTTAATTATCATTAATTCTATTCTATCGTATCTGGTTGCAGAGAAACGGCATAAGAATTTACGAATCATAAAATGGGCGCATGTAGTTACTAATTTTTTATAAAATCTTTTCTGTATTCAGAAAAAAAGGAGGGTAGAGCGGAAAGATGGAATACCCGTGATCCGAAACATGAATGGCAATAAAATGATTTTTAAGAACACAGTAATTTTTCGATCTTCGTTTTTTTTTCTATATTCATTTGCAAGCCTTACTTATATTCAAACATTGGATATTAAAAATTTTCTTAACTATTTCTTTCGAAGTACTACTAATAATTTGCTGCTGGGAGGACAAACAGTAATTCCAAATCTTAAAAGTAAGATATTAACTGAACTAGTAAGTCGAAAAATATCAGAGGAATGTAGCACTCGTAGCAACAACTGTTTTTGTTTCCACTTTATTATCAGACAAAGAATCATTTACCTTTGTAAAAAATGAAAAGAAAGATCATCCCCACGAAAAATTAGACGGGCCGTCTGCAGTAGCATTTTTTCCCAACAAGAACTTATCAAGAAATGAAGAAAAGCGGAAATTACAATCCGTGTGCAATCCTGGTCAATATGCAGATATCATGGGCTGCAAAGATTGCCCTGTTGGCACTTACACTCCCGAAAAGAACATGCAGACTTGTATTACGGTTGGTATTATTTCAATATAGTCCTTTTTCCTTTAAATAGAAAAATATAAACAAAAGTATCTTCATGCAGAGCATTTACTATTACAACCAATTGTACTGCTTTTACAACATGTCATCATGAAAATAGTTGGTGTATATTTTCTTCTTTCATCGGTTATCAGCTCTTTTCTTCTACTCGAAAGTATCCTAGCCTATATATATTATACAGCTTTATGCTACGTAATAATCGCAATATTATATAGGGAAAAGAAGCAACTATGAAATGAAATAATCTTTTCTATTAGTACAAGAAATAGCTCTTTGGTGACCAAACTAAAGAAGCACATTTATTGCTTTTCTGCTGTGGCTTTTTCTTTCCGACGAATTTTTAAGCGAAGAAAAACACTATTATTGTATCTTCTAGTTTGCTTTGATCCCATAAAGTGTATTTAATGTCAGTGCCCACAGCATGCCGGTACGATTGGATTTGCTGGTGCTGACAGTCTATCAGATTGTTCCTGTGAAAAAGGTTTGTTTAGTAAGCTTATTGTCACCAAAATTGAATATTTTAATTGTTTGTTGCGAGTGATTTGCTAGTTAAAAAGTATTATTATATCACTGTAAAAGCACTTTATAAAATATGTCTGTTCTGGAGAATTTCATATTTGCTAAAAGTAAAACAAATTGGAATTGGAAAAAAACCATTTTACGATGCATTTCCAAGGGTATATGCTCAACTATAAGCAAAGGCTCTGCGTTTCTTGTGAGAAAATGGAAGCAACACGCTGCCCAGGGGGATTGAATCATAAAATAGAAGCAGCTATTTGCCACGTAAACAAGTCTTGCTTATATTTAAAATATCCGTATTTCTTGCTTTATTCAAAGCTATCATAATAAGGCGCTTTTACGCTTGCTCTATAGTTTCTAACTACCTTTCAATAATTTTGGTGTGCATGATGTGCACACAGTGCAGCAATTATGAAAGAAAAACGATCTTAAAACATTTGTTGATCAGACTGCAGTTCCTAGTGAAGGATGGTGGAGACCACTTGGATTGAATTGGCCTGCTTTATATTTGCTTTGCCCAGTATCTGCTGCTTGCGTGAACGGTTGCGGAGAATGCCGCATCGGCCATAAAGGTACATGAAATAAAAGTAGTAGCAGCTTGTCAAATAGATAGGGTAATTTTCAGATAGGTATGTAGGAAATATCAAGAAGCAATGAATTAAAAAAATGATAAAATTATAGACGAAATACATATAATTTTGCGATTAAGCCCTAAAAAATTAGGGCGTTTACCCTATTTCATTCTTTTGTTTGTATGCACAAAGGTACTCTTTGCCAAGTCTGCTCATCGGAATGGGATCGTCGATATTACAGTGACTTTTCCCTTTGCTCAAAGTGCCCCAGCCCGGCTGTGTTGGCGTTCACCGCCATTGGAATTTTGTGTGGTTAGATATTACTCATATAAATTCATACTTGCAATGCCAAACGTTCTAACTACATTTAAGTAAGTTTTGTACAAACTTCTGATACATCTAAACTTTGGGAGTGCTTATTTCTACACAGATAAACATCCATAAAGCAAATTTCATATGCATTCAATTTGTAGGCTTGCTGTCTCTGCTTTCCGTAATCTGGTACCTGCATGTGGCGTCTCAACGTTTTATGCAAGAACAAAAAAATGAAGTAATCCGCATATTTCATTTTTAAACTTTACTTATTTTTCTGTCAAAAAGTTTTGAAAATCCTCTACTGGGAAAGTACAAAGAGGCTGTGTTACAATTGTTTTTCTTCATCTTTACGCTTGTCGAGTTTAGGCAATACTGGCAATAGTTCATTAGTTTATTATTTTTTCTTGCGATGACAGATTAGCTTCTTAAACCCCAACATATTGCTATTTTGGAATTGGTTAATTGGCTTGGGTATATTTGGGTAGGCAGAAAAGTATATAATAAGCTGAAACCGCTAAGCGTATACCTAGTTGAGTATCCTCCCCATTTTCGACTGACACTATATTAGAGTGCAAAAAAGTTACGAATTGCGACTGATGCATTTTCATTTACAAATAATGACCAAGTAGGCAATTGCATGTAAATCCTGCATTGTTAGGCTAACATATCAAATTGGCGACATCACATTGCTACTCAAGGGTTCTAAAAATGTACCTTTGATCTCTATTTGGTATGCAAAGTATATAGATATTTTAAGGTCTATTTTCTTCATTCCTATTCAGGTTCGTTTTATATATTTTTCTTAAAATCTTACCTTTCGCCATATGCACATTATCATTTCAACTTGGCTTTTAAGGGGTTAGACTACCCCCTTTTTCTTATTTTTTTATATCAACCCACAGAAAAGGTTTGTTGTTTATTTTATAGTCATTTCGCCCAGGCTGTTGGAGCAGCGAGGATCGCCTGTATTCTCACTCAATCTTTGCATTGAGCTTACCTATAATTGCTTTTTTTTTATGTTGTATAATTTGGAAAATCTCTTGTGTTATTGGAATGTTGAGAAGAAATCAATCTAACTCAGATCCCAAAAGTGCAATGACAATAAATGATGCAAATGAAAGAAGAAAAAGTTTAGTTTATACCGCGATTTTAAGTGTTTATCCATTACTTCCTTGCGTAGTAGCAACATTAGCAACGCTGATGCAATGCAAGTTAGTGCCTACATCATTTTCTATTCTTTTTTTTGCTAGTTACAACCACATTCAAAAACGTTACTGCACAAAATTTGTTGCAGTACCCTTCCGAATCAGGTTACCGTACTAAAGTATGACCCAAATGTGCGCTGTGATGGTATAGAACATAATAACCTGATGACTTACGTTGCTCAACCTGGTACAGTAACGGCTCCTATGCATCATGTTGCTTTTTTAGCAGTCTTCTAGGCCACTCGTTTTAATTAGGGAAAAAATATGTCTTAATCAATTTGCTACTTAAATCTAAGAATCTGTAAATGCCATTATTTGTATGTTTAAAAATGTTTACGCAGGCATTTTACTATGGGGATTTTTTTTCCACTGTTTCTTATTTTTGGGCCTACTGCACTTAAAAAAAAGACGGCCTAGTAGTGATTCTGCACTTCTACTTTTTTTTACCGAAAGCTACAAACCGGAAAAATATTTGTGGGGGCCAACTTGTATGCTTGTTATCTCACTTGTTGTCATTATTGCAAGCTCTAGTGCTTTTAATGAACGAAGAATGGTATTGGCAATGTGCTATTTTATTTATACAATTTTTTTGATGATGTTTCAGCCTTACTCCGCTGATAGCAATGTTTCTTGGTAAGAGTCCCTAGTTTGGATACGTGAACATGCTACTAAAAAGACTTTTTTTAAGCATTATTTGAGAATATGTAATCGCATTAATTGAAGTGACTTTCTCATGTATAACCACTTTTGTTGCATCCTGAATGGAAATTGAATAAAATAGTAACGGCATTTCAATCAGCAAAATTGGCAAAAATTATTACTTTAGGCACGTTACTAAGAAAATAAAAAGGACTTGGAATATTGTCTATCATGAAATATTTTGCTGGAGTCTTTTATCGGTAGCACTGCAGCTTGATGTATTGAGATCTTTGCTAGCTACTGAGCAGCCTCAAGTATGTAAAATTGTTCTTAATCCTAGCGGGGAAATACTTGCTCTATTTTTGTCATGCACCTTTATAGTTTGACATTTTGAACATGAAACATTTTTGAATGATAAAAAACAAAAATAAGTGCCATTTTTTCCAGACAGCTATTGAAATGATTATCATAATAGTTCATTCTAGTCTCGGTGGATTCGTTATTTTTAATCTATATCTTGAAGTGCGAAAATATGTAAAATGCATTTACGCACGAGCGGATGATACAAAGAGGGTTTGCACTGATGCTACAGAGACTAACATTTTGTTGGTGAGAATATTTGCAGTAATTATAATGCAATAGCATATTTTACAAAATAAAGTAAAAAAATATACATTCGAAAATGCCTAGCAAGCTTTATGACCCCCTTGTTTACTTTATGCAAATACTCACTAGCCGGTGCTAGCATATTGCATAGTCTCAAATTTGCTTTAATTACGAGATTTTTTTATAAAAAAAGGCAGAATGAAAAAGATTCACTTGATTTATTATCAATCATCCGCACAATTATATTATAACCGCAGGAAGGAATTCCAACGTTGAGTGGCAGGCTTGAGTCTTATGAAACGTACGAGAACAATTTAAAGGTCGCCATTCGGCTCTCCCCTTTCCCTGCTGAAGCATTAGCTCAGATAAAAAAATTAGCAGAACATTCCACCCTGTCTATACTTGAGATGGAAGATTGTGCAAGCTGGCTATATAAGCAAGGTATTGTTTCTAGTAAGCACTGGCATGAAATAAGTATGAAGCTTATATAAACCATCATTCAACTGGTATACTTAATTTATTTGTTTTCGGAAATTTATCATAGGATATATTCATTCGCAAACTTCGGCTTTATTCCATGCACTACCTTATATTCAACGGATAATTCCTTCAAGTACTGGCGCTACATATGCAGCAGTAATTCTTATGTTTGATAGACTTGCGGAAAAATTGTCTATAAAGCATGAGGTAGAACTAACGTTCAAAGTATTAACACTTCATGCACAAAAATTTACGTAAACAAACCACCGTTGAATTATTTTCTCATTGTTGTCACTACCTTACGTCCTTTAAGCCTATCTCTTGTATTTTTATTTCTATCTGCCAAAACGCAATCTGTTTTCTCTTTTAACAGATGCAAACGCGAGAAAACATTGCTCAGCAGATAAAGCAGGGTAACGTAAGTTCTGAATTTATCAAGAGTGAGCCTCTGGCTCAATTTGAGCAAGGGAGCATGGAGATTTTCACCAAAACCGAAGAGGATGTTTTGTCAGACTGGATACTTTCGACAAGGCAAGCACAAAGAAACATTGGGAAACAGCTGCGACCGGAGTTTGTTAATGCATTTCCATGTAAGTCGAAAAGCTGAGTAATGCCGTGATATTTTGATGCTTCGGGGAAAGTGCAGTAAAAATGTTTGCTTTTGAAAAATATGTTAACAAATGGCAATACTTTTGTCAGAATGAAGTAGCCATTCTTTAAAAAATTCACTAAGAACTTCTAAAGTTGTATATTTTTATGTAATATCGAGCAATGAAGAATGCGAATTCACCGCGTGATCATTACTATTCAAATCTTTCCCTGTTATAGCTGCTAGGCCAGTTTGCAATCCCCGTGACTTCTCCAGCTACTAGTGACAAAACCTGTAGCTTTGATGCAATAGAAATCTAGAACGTTGATTAAGGCGAGATTCTACTTGATTAGGATGCTTGCAACAGAAATGAAACAATACCGCAAATTGTACTCGATTATTTCACTGAAATTAGTGGTGCGTTGTTTTCATCAAATTAGGTCTGAAATAATTTTTCCTTACGGTGTGAACTGCTGATGCTAATAAGGCAGCAGACATGATATTTTAGTGTGAGCAAATACATTTTCTTGCCTTTCTGTACAAATTATGTGTTTTCTTTTTAAAGTCCACATATCAAAAGACAAATTCCTTTATGCCATACAGCAATGGTTTTCTTCTACACAACTTTTATTTCCTCACATTTTTTTGGTATTGACACTGGGAAAGATTTTCCTTTCAGATAAGAAATTATTGATACCCACCACGAAATAAAAAATATGATAAAAAACTCGATTTATCTTTTTCACTTAATATTTACTCATTTGTATGTGAGAAATCCACTGACCACATTGAATCTATAATTGTAACTTTGATAATAATTTGGGCCAAGGAGAACCTAGGTTGTCTGGCTAAGCAGTTGTTTGTGAAAGAAAAAGCCGTGTGAGATAATTTGGCATATGGTTCGCCTTTGTACCGTACGAAATGAATGCAGATGGATGCTTCTTTGTTAATTTCTCAAATATCTGTTTTGATTGTGTAACAGACATGTAAATCGGACATTGCCTTAGACAATAGGAAGTGACTATAACATCGTAGATCTTAAACTATTTTCAGTAACCAATTCCTCAAAATACCTGCAGTAGGTAAACCCTGCAGAATACTTTTGTTAATGTCATTACATACCGGCTACGATTTAAGCAACTTCAGAGGTTCGATTCATGCATGTTGAAACAACTGAATAGCGCTGCTGCCGGAACAAAAATCGGCATGCTTAGCTCAATTTTAAAGACGTGCATCGCCTAATCTTTTTTTTAAACAGCAGAAATTTGAGAATATTATTGTTCTTTTGTATTTCTTCACAATTCCTGCGTGCCACAAGCCCGCACACTTTTTAAGAAGCATTTAAAAGACAAACTTATCGATAATTAGTGCAGAAACCTTTCAGCAGTGCATTTACCTTCTATGAAATCATCTCTGCCCCTTATTTAGGGTAAAATCGCCTGCTCCTTTAGCGTTTAATGAACATTAACCAACCTCTACTTGAAGTTTACAGTAATGATTTAGTTATGAGATTAAATTATAAAAACGGATAATATTAACAATGTAGGCGTTGTAAAATAGCGTACTTCACCTACTTTTCTCATCGAGCGCAACAAAATGTATAGAGCATATAAGAGAAATAATTGCGCATTGAAAACAAAGCACAACCAAGTACAAATCTAATGATTGCGGTAAGGCTTGGTAACTCGCCGCAGCAACAGAAACTAGGAAAACGAGGCGCTTGGTATGACATGAAATATGCAAACGTTGATGACGAAAGAATGAACTAAGCAAAGCACCTTGCAGTAGCAACCAATTCTACGACCAAGCACTGCAAAATTTTTTTTACTGGTTGATTGGAGCTGAAACTATCTTGCACTGGTAACAATCATCCTATTAAACATTACTTGAACTTGAGTAAGAACATTAGTAATTCGCATGGAAGTTCATTATAAAAAGTATAATGAGTTTGACCATACCAAGAAAAGATCACAGTGCGTAAAAGCGTCATTGAAAGCCGAATTATACATAATTAGAGTGCCAACAGAAGCATATAAGTTATAGAAAAAACAAACCTAATTGAAGCATTTTTACATACGCAAAAACGTTTTCGAACAAAAGATACTATTATTCTGTAATAATTAATGTCAAAACTATAACAAAAAATTCTTTCACAATATCCCTCGAGCAAAACAAACATAAAAGAAAAATAAACAAGATATCTCATATAACTTCAGCTTCTTGTTTCCGTTGCATCTTTCTCCCATGGACACGTAAGCGGTATATGCAAGTGTAGCTTCCTCCAAAGTTTTCCGTAAATTCAAATGTGATCCTGGAACAAGATGGAGCATTTAGTTCGATCATCCCAATACGTAAAATAGGTTATAAAGGTACTACTTTTTACTACGTAAATTTTACATTTATAAAAAGTGACCTTATCCAAAAGAAAAATTGAATGCCATACAACTTTTACTAGCATCTTGCTTGGTCCCGCATTAAGAAAACAAAAATAAATTCGCACAGAAATGCACATTAAATATAGCTCGCATTTTGAAAAAAATTCTGCCGAAGAATTGAAATGTATGGCTTGATTAATAGTTACCAAGTGAATATTCACACCAGTAAAACAGAAAGGTTATTATATTTCAACTACCAAAAAGGGTGTTAGCAATTCGCTATCCCTAACTTTAACTGAAATCAATTGTGAAATGTCATAAGTAGCAAAACCAATGTTACATTTACCGATGTAAAGGAAGAAAATGATCCACAGGATACGTTTGAATGCGCTTTTCTGGTTCGAATGTAAAATCACCCATTAATTGATATTCCGCCTCGCGATTCCACATTGTTCTGAGATGTACCCACATCTTCGAAAATATTCCTGTC
Source organism: Cardiosporidium cionae (assembly GCA_015476325.1). Taxonomy (NCBI): domain Eukaryota; phylum Apicomplexa; class Aconoidasida; order Nephromycida; genus Cardiosporidium; species Cardiosporidium cionae. Next base: position 33,517 of record JADAQX010000219.1, on the reverse strand, counting down.
GCTGCGTGATACGAGGTAACAAGAGAATCATATTCTTAAATAGCTGAAATGTTTTCGTCCAACACATTGTAAATTTCACTACATCACTCTAGGAATAAATTAAAAACGGAGCCTACTCCCAAAGCATATAATTTGGGTTTTTGCTAATAAGTACCCTCATTAGATTGGGTGCAGCCTCCAGTATAGGAACAATAAACTTGATCATAGTCTGTTTCAAATGCTTCAGGCCATCGAGGGTCTGAAATGCCATAAATACGGAAATGCCGCGGTGTCGAAGCAGGATTATTGTTAATGCTCATATGCACATGCTCCAAGGTGATGCTGCTTACTTGAATCTGCACGATGTTTACAATAATAACTGAAAGCTTCGCTAGGGGAAAGACAAATTATCAACAAAGCAAAAACAGCAAAACTTTCGTAGTTGATAGCATTACCGTGGCTGGCAGTTGAATGGATATGTTTCCCTTATTTCCCGCAAAGGCAAAGCACTGTCCAGGATGTATATCCGGTTGCAAGACGACCTCAGGTGACTTCCCCATAGGTTTTATTAAACTGTATATTTCATCACTTGGAAGATTGGATGCAATACTACTAAGTAAAGATTCAAACCTGAAACAAAAACGAAACCACCAAAATAATATGAAGAATATTATTCCCAATTAAAAAAACAAGTAGCCAAAAAAAATAGCTTAATCACTAAGACACATATATGCTAAAAATACATTTCAGAGGATAAGGAAAAACATTTCAGTTGATTATCCCAAATAATTGGATGGCTGTAGCTAAATATGGTCAGCATTTTATCAACCAGGATAAATGCAGTAGAACGCATTATTTGTCACTAAAAACTACGTTCGCTTACAATACCTTTTGAGGTAATTCCTAAGTGCTGCAAATACTATAATAATGGTTAGATTGCGGCCATGTAATACGCTACTTCACATTCATTTAGAAAAACAAAAAAATTTACCAATCGTCTGTGTTTAGGGCAGGAGATGTTTTAGAATACAATATTTTTGCCCCCAAAGATTTGAGAGCCCAATCTACTTCACCAGTCATGTCTGCAAAGAGCCTAGAGAAACACAAAAGCAAAATTTTTCCAGAAATTCGAATTGAAAAAGATGTCTTGGAGAAAAGTATCTTCTGAATAAAATTTGCACGAAATTTTTATACTTTATCATCCAATATGAATTTAATGAAATTAAAAATACTGTTTTCTACATTTTTGTAATGGGTTAACTAATATAGCAAGTAAACATAATAAATAAGGAACAACTTGCTTATCCACCCATGTCTTACTGCTTATGAATTTCAGCAATGCTCCTTTCAAGTTCAGTCACTTTTTTGTAATCAAAAACGGAGTTTCCGGGAATGGATGCCTCTTTCTCATGAATTGAATTTTTCCGTCCAATTTTTTCCAGCTGATTTTTAAGATCATTCAGTTCAATTTCCAATTGATGCCTCCTGGCATCTTCCATCCTCATATTTTCTTGCCGTAATTCAGTTAACGTTTTGTCTATAAGGTTTCGCAGATTAGATTCTGCACTTCCCAATTTTTCTGCAAGCATTGCGCTTAGATGGCTTTCGTACACCCCCAGTTCATCCACGAAACTCTGATTCTTTCTCTTGAAGTCAGTTGTGATCAAGTTCCTAAGGTCATTGTATATACTTGAACGCATAGATTCACTAATATCGGATTGATCCTCAATTTCTTTAACTGGCTTCAACTTTTCAAGCTGCAATTTCTCTTCAACATCATTTAGTATCTGCGTCTTAGAATGAATCAATTGATCCTGAAGAGTGGTGTAAATGCTGGAAGATTTCCTTTCTGCTGTCTCCATAACGTTCTTAAGATCTCTTTCAATATGTGAAGCCTTTTCCATGAAGGTCCGATTCAATGAATCATTTAATTGCTGTAAATTTAGCTTTAATGCGGAAATTTGACCATCCTTCTGAGCAATCACTTGCGATTGATCTTGTGATTGAAGCTCAAGCAATGCAAGATTTTCTTGAAGATGCTTGATCTCCTTGCCTGCCCATATTTCCATACCTCGTATGCGTTTTTCGTTTAAATCCAGAGTTTTCTCAAATTGCTCCTTGATAACCTATCAGTAGAAAGTTAACCAAAATAATTATCCACTACAGTGTGGCAGAAATATAAAAATGCGATGCAGAGCAAATAAAAGGACGCCGCTCACTCTATAGCAAAGTCGGAATGCTTTAAATATTTTGCTAGGCATTGACAGTACCTCAGTTTCCAGACTACAATCCCCTGCTTTGCTATTCCTTAATTACATCAAATCAAAACTTACAGTATACAAAATAAAAATAGTACTTGCTATCTATAAAATGGTTCCCTCCTTTACACCGCAGCAATATAACAAGTATAACTGAGACTACCTAATACACTGACAGTTCTGCACACCATACCTGAAAAGCATCCTCAGTGGAATTCTTGTCGAGAGATGAAAGCTTCTGCACAACGATCTTCAATTCCGATTTTATTTCCTCGTTGAATTCATTTGTAGAATTCATGAGACCCTACAAGCATAATAACTTATTATCACAAACTTGTGCATAAATTCTTTCAAACACAGTAGAGAGACACAAACAGACAGCATCAAAATATTCGTCTGATGCATTACTTCAAAAAATGAAACATGCAACATTTGAGGACATTTTTGCAACTGAAGTTCTCATCCATACATTCGTTTCAACAAGCTTAACGGAATCCAGTTCTGAGAGCTGAATATAAAACAAAAATATGCCTTGGATAAAGAGACTCTCCTACGACTATATGCCAAAAATAAACGGTAAAAACAAACGATAAAAATCTACACAACAATAGAATGATGAAATAAGGCAAACCAAAACGCAGGGACAAGAAAAATGAATTGCTATGGCATTTGCAGGTGCAAAAATATACACTTAGAAAAGCCCAAAATGAACAAGTATTGAATACCTTGGATTTGTAAGAATGAAAAAGAAAAAACATGGCGCTTCCAAGGCAAATGATAGTAGTAGCACTCATCACTAAAAAGAGAGCACTAGCTATAAGTTTTTTCTTCTTAGCTGAAAGAATATTATGGAGAAATCTCCACCAAAACTGCCAATACATCAATTTTTGTGCATAACTCTGCATATAATAGCGAAATATTCAATCCTATGTAATTTAGAAAAGCACAAGCTACAACGTTTTTACATTGCAACTTCAAAAAAACGTTCAGAGACACGGAAACTGTATTATCATCCATAAAAAATACCGATAAGTAAGTACCATATCAAGAGCATATAAGAAATAAACACACCTCGGGTGGTACATAAATTCAAAACAAATAAGAGAAATACTGTTTCCAATGTAGTTTAATTTAAAGGTCATAAATATACCCTACCATTGTACGAGGAACTTTTGTTGGCTGGCTATTCCGAAAATGTTCTCGACTTCCCCGAGATATCCGCTGCGGGTGAATGAACGAATTTTGAACAGCTGATTGAGCGTCCTCCACTTCTCCCCCCAAAAAAGGAATGGATCGTCGTGTAAAATGAAAAACACCCATCGAGAGCCTCTCTGAAATGACATTATATTGAAAGTAGACCATTTCCGTAATTCACAGGCAATCACATCTAAAACTTTCACAAATGATCACTTTGTTTTCATTATACATACACATTCTTACAGCGATTGTACAGTGGATAATAAAAAGTGCAAAAGAAATACGATTGGACTGCCAGGATCAGCATAGCATGCATCTACAAGTACGCACAAAATGATCAATGCTTCAATAGTGCACAAAAAAGCACAAAAACAAATATGCAAACATACGCATCCAATTTGCCCGTGGTTTTTCCGAATCAGATGATTGAGTTATATCACCTTCCATAAGTGGTGCAAAGCATGGAAGATGTGCCTTATAACGTTGTCGCAGTGGTGAAGGGGAGGCTGTAGAGAATGTGCTATCTTTTATAAGAGTAGGTGACATTTTTGGAACCATCAAAGGGAATGGAGACATATCTGCAGTAAAATAGTTAGCATCCTCGTAAGGGAAAGGTGAATTGTCACTCTCTCCCTCTTTAAAGGGAATATGCCTGGGGGTAGAAGTACTACTTTGATGAAACATGTTATCTCTTCAAAGGTATTCTAGAAGCTGCAAAAGACAAGTTTTTCCAACGAAACCCATTTAATTTCAAAGACAAAACCAGTGGCCATCAAGTGTCTGAGACACACCGCAAGCTATGCGGTGATTGCGAACAGAAAATAAAAGAATGACATCATTCATGAAGAATACACAATTGTGGAAAATGTGGGAAGATTTAGAGCAAAGAAAACTTTAAGTAAATCAAAAGACAATGGTACTTCGCGAAATAAATGGGTGCCAGGGCTGATTGAAACGAAAATCGTTTGCCAACTGTGGAAATAGTTTCTCCTATTTCTCAAAATGCGTATTTACACGTTCGTCTAAGTTTTGGCCTTGGCATTTATGTTAACATTGCTATTTTTGACATGCAAAGAAAAAGATAAAATTTTAATGAAGCAAAAAAGACGTTAAAGAGTTTAAATCCCCATTCGGGCAAATACCGTAAGGCGAACACGGTCAATGTTCCATCAAAGGATTCTCTGTGTGCAGATAGATCATGCTGTAATTTGTCATTTTCATTCCTCCCTATTGTATCATTACCTTCTTTTTCTCAAGTTCTCATTATATGAATTTCATTATTATTAAGGGGTTTCTACTTTGCAATTAACTTAAAAGTTTTTAATGCAATTCCTTTTCTAAATTATTCTCTCGTCTTTAATGGTTTAGTGTTTCTCTTCAGCTCACGAATTTTGTTTCAGGTAGCTTGCAAGATCACTACATTTGTAAAATGAATTGAGCTCTGATTTAGCTACTAATTTTTCTTATAAAAAAAAGTGAACATTTAACGATGCTGTAATATCAGAACTTAAGCAGCAGGGGAAAGTAGAACAAAATACTAACAACTGATTAGCAATGTAGTATAAAATGAATCTTGTTTATATTTTCCCGACATTCAGCAGGCAATTTTTATGCATTGTAAGCATTCTTCTGCTGTAATGCATTACTTTTAATATAATTGTCACAAAATACTAAAGAGAATATCTCATTTCAAGAATTTAGAAGGTAAGATATCGAATTTGCCTTTTTTTATTCCAAAATGGAGAAGAGCCGGCATATAATAACTGTGAAATAAATTCACCAAAAATTTATTAAAAGCCCAAATTCATCGACACAAAAATATAGAAATTAACTTGGCACCATCATAACTTCACTCTTCCTGCAAGATTACGCGATGAACACACAAGGTGCCCGGAGATGTATTTCAATTATTAAAATTTGAGAAACAATCAGTATTAGTATTTTTTACCTTTTTTATGCTTTTTGTTACTCTTAGTAAAGACAAAAGAAACAATTGAATTTATCCTTTTTTTACATGCCGTTGTGGAGATTTAAATATTAAAGGTTTCAATATTGTTCTCCTTGCAATATAGGTTATTCTTATATAGAAAGTTAAATTTTGCAATCAGTGCTCAAAAAATATTGTAAAAGAGTAACTTAATTGTATCTATTCGACTTTTAAGCTTCCATACAAAAAATGCAGTTTTGAGCATTTTTTTAATATTCTGCTACAGAATAGCTGCTTGCTGCTAACAAAGGAAGCATTGTATTTTTCGGCGCGATTGCATTCAAAGGCTCTCACCAAACAAATGTGAAAATACAAAATTATTTTATTTGCATAATATCAAAATAGAAATTTTGACAGAAGCAATTACTCTCTTCTTGTCTTAAACTATACGCAAAGAGTAGTATGATTGTTTTATTCATATCCTTTTTTAGTTGCGTCACTACTCATTTTGCGTTTTATCTATCTGTTTCTACACAATTTTTTTTCTTAATTTAGTAATTGCAAAGTGTAATAAATTATTACTTGGTTATTCTGACGACTATTTTATTATTTAAAGAGAGATAATTTTTATGTAGTAGCTTTCTAACTCCAGTATCTTCAACATCCCTTTACTAGAAAGGGAGTACACTCACATTATTAAATTTGTAAAACTAGCTTGATTTATTTTGATAGTTTTTCTATAAATTATTTTAGTTTAGATCTACTTCAAATTTTGATATAGTTTTCTTGTAAAATAGAAACATAATTTTTTGATAATTTATTTCTTTACATGTAGATTATTAATTAACATTTAAAGAGCGTTTTCCATTATTCTTTTAGAAGATATTAATGAGAAGCTGCCGAAATAATGTGATTAAAATACTTTTCAAGATAAAATAAAAGTAGGGATAAAAATATATTCTTGAATAGTTGAATGCATATGATGGTACAAGAAGATAGCTACCAAACTTTATTATGGAAAGAGCTTGTACTAACAAATCGTGGTCTTGTGTAATTCTTTTATCTTCCTATTTAATTTAATTTTTCCAATTAACTAGAAAAAACTTTCATGCATTAGGCTAATGATTTTTCTCAGCGTGACTATCCTAAATAATGTTTTGACCATTTAAGCACTCATAATTTTACATTGATATGATGTTGCTCGATATAAAAGTTTATTTGTAAGCAACGCATCACAAAATACTGCATTTGACAAAAGGTATTACAGCATTTACTCGGGAATTGAAGGCAGTACAGTGACATTTAGTGCAATTGCAACATTACAGCTAACTTTGAATCGTTGAAAATGTAATAGCAGCTGTAAAACAAGAGTTCATCATAGTTGCTCGCCCATATAATCCTGACAACTGCTTTTCTTGCTCTTCCATCAAGACAGTTATATCATTATACAAGCAAAAATACAATTTGAAGTAGATTTTTTTAATCTTTACTTGAGATCTACTTTGCTGATGAAAAGCACGATTAAAATAGAAATAAAGACTTTTACGGTGGTTTTATCACTTAATTTGCTTGGAAATAATATTGCTTCCGTATGCATTAATCAAACTCTTTTTTGTGTGGCTTCGTTGTGAAACGCAGTATCTCACCCTAAAGAAATGGGAGAATATGCTGTGGTATAATATATTTTCTTAATTTTTTTAAAATTGTAGCACTGCAAGAACTACAGTAAGTGTCACAATGGAAAATTAATTACCTGATGAGTGAGATAGGTGACATACTGTTTTCTTGCGCGCAAATTGTGTATTTTTGTTCGGCACCAGTACCCGCGGAAACTGTATGAAAAAGTATTGTGTTTCTGCCATTATATTGGTAGTGAAAATGTACAGATTCTTTAGAAAAGAGAATAGGGCAGCTCTGCTATTCCTTAGCAGTGGAATTTGACTTATTGTTGGTAATCCATCAATTTGCAACGGTAAACATTTACGTTAAAGTAATTGAAATCAAAGCAGAAATACTTACTGTTTTTGAATGGTAACAGCGCAACTGTTACATCTAACTTCGAATTGCCATTTTGCTTGATTCCCTAATAATTGGAACATTTCCTTTCTTGCCAAATAAGTGCGGAAATTTCTCTGTATCACGATTGCAGCATATCTGTAGAGGTTAATTGGTTTCCGTTAATCAAATTAGCATTAAGACAAAAACAATTCACGGTAGAGTAACCCTGTTATCAATTAGGTTAAACTAGTATTTTGTAACGAGGAGTTTTAAAACATTTTTTTAGAAAGTAAAGAGCACTTCTTTGGTACCAAACTAACGTGCATAACAAAAACGGGAATAATTGGAAATGTTTTCTTGTACGAGCATATCTTTTTAAAAGTCTTATACCTAATCCAGTGTTACTTATCATTTACACTCATTCTCTTTCAGTTGGTAATATTACCGTGCTGTCGCATCTCTCCTCCGCTTGAGCATGCGTTTGCATGCTCCCTGCAAAAGTTGCACTGCAGCTAGTTCAAATTCTCGATTCTGTTCAGCTTCCCTGCGGATACACATAGAAACGGTGCCGACTTAGTTTTTAATTTACATATGAGCTGTACAACTAAATATGAAATGTAAGCCTCTAGCTAGTTTTTTAAAATTTGGAAGTAGAAAAATGTAGAGCTAAAATGAAACACTTTCGCAGGAAATTAAACAATATTGCTCACTACGAGCATGATGTATTTGCGCATTCGATCACCTTTTTGCTTCATCGTATGCTGTAAGTACTTCATGTTTTAAAAATTGTAACGTTGAAAACATTCTGTTTTTATTTAGATGAGCATCCTTTTGTTATATTTAAAATTATTGATGTCACTTTTAGAAGGATTGCTGCCATATATTTCACGGTTGGGGGAATCAGCTGTAAGACCTTTCGACAGCAAAACTTTTAATCACCGGCAATCTTTTCGCTTATACTCTGTTAATAGTAGAGATTCGGTATAACCACTCGGATATATTGATTTTACAATAGGATCATAAGCATAAGAAATTTTGTCACCGATATTTAATGTAACTTCAAACTATCAGCAGTTGATTCTAACCACCTCTTCATGCGGAAGCTACTGTGCCCTTTGATACTCTTTTATTCTGCGGCAGAATGAACAAAGCTGCATTCTGGAATTTAAAAATTACATGGAAGTTGTGTTAAAACAGAAGAAAAATGGTACTAGCGGAACAAAAAATCATGCGTGCTAGTTGCTACGACAAATTAATAAATGATTATGAATTGGTGGAAAAACATAATTCTAGTTGGTACGGGCGTATGTGGGATCAAGCATTCATGAAGTAGAATTAATTACATTTGCGCCTTCACCGCTTTTCGCTTGAAGCTTTTTCATTTGTTGCTTTATCATGCAGTGTATACTTCGCTAAAAATAAACAATGGTGGTTATGCAAGAAAGATCAAGCTCGTTCAAGAGATTTCGAGTGATCAGAATAATCCGATTTGACGTAAAATAGTCTTTTATAGTTAATCTTTCCAGTACATCTGAATTCGTAATAAATCAAATTATACAACATTTTTCATTCAAAGCATTGGAAAAAACTTCAAGTGTTTAGCGTGCTGGACTATCATTGAAATGTCGAGGTGTGGTTGACTCAAAGTACTAACTACATTTACCTCTGCATATGAAAAGAAAACGTATAAATATATCCCTTTTTTCAATGAAATTGCTGTTCACATGTACAAGCGTATGTCGAAATAATTTGACTTAATTATTGTTGGTAAGATTCGTGCTATTAACTCCAGCTCAAACAGGAAGTCTTAGCTTCCAGTTTGCAAAAAAACACGATTTTTACTTTCCCAATAACAGTGGTTTTCCCGTCAAAAATATCACGAGTGATTTTTTAAACGCTTGCTATCGTTGACCCTACAATTATTTAACTGAAGACGATCGCAAAGTTGAAGCGTAGAAGCGATTAGGATAATGGCCAGCCTTTGATGCTAACATAAGCAAAACCTATTATTTAAGTTACACATTATTCAATCAGATCCGCTAAAATTCTTTTCCGGCAAATTTATTTATATCTCAAAAATTGACTCGAAAAGAGATTTCAAGTTTCGTCAAAATTTTACAGTGTAAAGCAACGGCAGGAATTAGAGCAACTAAACTTGGCTGGACACAATGCCCTTATGTAATTTTTTTTGCAGGACTATGCATAGCCATATTTTTACAGGATAGAACGGTATGGCGTGAAAATAATCACTCGGATATATCCAGAAAATGACAGCGAAAAATTCATAATGCAATTCTTCCATTCTGATGAACATGACAGTTTCAGCCAACAAAGAGTTAGTATCCAAACTAGAGTTATTGAGGATAAACTAACGTACGCAATTTTTAATGCAAACTGAAAGATGCACCAATATTCAACTAATCTTTAAGTAGTAGCACAAAAAAGCGAGACGTACAGATAATTTTTGACTATAACAAAATATGAGCACCCATGCGCCTCATTGAGGCATGCTTTTAGCATATGGCGTATAGAAAAATGAGATTTGAAAATTCCTTTTTAAGAAAGAAGGCTACTTTTCGGAAGACATGAAACTTCAAGCGAATGAGAATGTCATGGCCAATTCTAATTGAGAACATTTGAGACAAATAAGATTATAATTGATCCAATGGTTGACCTGAACCAAACACATAATAGAAATTGCTTTTGTTAACGATTACAAGCAGAGATTTCTCTACAAAAGGATTGACAATATTTAGGAAATAAATTCGACAAATCACCAAATAATGAACAACAAAATATAAACTCCTTACCTTTGCGTTTGCAATTTTCTTTGTGCAATTCATTCACATCTTTGGCATCCACTAAGCATTTATGACCGCCTTCGAAGACGTGATAAACTGGAAGAAACACAAACAATAATGACAATGAACTCCTCCCGCAGTTGGTAGGGTGCTTTGTTCCATTCCTCATCAAAAATATCACTGTATAAGCGATGAAACTCACTCGAATAAACACTAATACCAACTATATCATAAGGTGATCTATCCCTTCCCATCCTACTGCCAAGAAACTGTAAGCAGCCGGATCTAATTATTCTTCAATATTCTGGATATCAATACTATAAATACTCACCGGTAACAGTATTCCCTGAACCAGCATCTCGATGAGTGGCATGATAAATTGCTTTACACCCCAATTCAACAGCTTCTTCGACGGTAAGATCACTGTAGCAACAAAATGAGATATGCAGCCTAGCATTCGTGGGACCATTGGACAAACACAACATGACTAAGGATACAAGAATTCAACAGTGGTTTCTTCATATAATAACTGACAATATAACCGTCTTATTACATGAAAGAAACGCATGAGAAAGCATAATCAGCGCCTTATCTTGCAAAAAATAGAACTTTAAAGCAAATGCAGGAAATTCAAGTTGCTTTTACAAGATCATAAATACTTGCGTTAAATACATGTGTATTCTACTTAGAATAAAGAGTACTCATTTGGCATAGAGAAAAATGCAGCAGAATTCAAGTATCTATGTAAACGATCTTCAGTTATGATTTAACACAATGGAACCTACAAATAAGATCATATTAATTCAAGCTACTATTTTCCGCACTCAATTTTGAATAGACCTAAAAAGACAACATCTGCGTATACACGGTCAAAAAATCTCGCTTAAGATGCAAACGTGGAACTCAAAGTTCGCTCCATCTTATTTAAATATAGAGCAATGAAGGCTCGAAGAGGAATGGAGAATGAGCATGGCCACGCCATTACAATGACACTAGCGCATCCACTCGAGCATCCGTTATGCACAGTTAGCTTTAGCCTTCATTATGAACCACATTGATCATTAGCTTCAAAGAAACTTCTACAATGGCTCAGAGAGAATGCGTTACTTTGACAGCACAAAATTCCATTACAAATACCACTACCGTACATGTGCATCTAAATAGTAGAGTTATGCGTAGAAAAAAGATTTCACACCATATTGACGAGAACTACATTCCCGACTAGGTAGCAGCGGATAAAAAATATTAACATGCATGCGATCTCCATTAAATTGCAATTCAATTTCGAGATTGAAGTCACAGCTAAAGAAATTGTATAAATATTTTCGTATTCGATTTAGATATGTAAATTGAAGCCCATCTAATTTCAAAGCAGTTTCGCGGGTGTTACTCGTGTCAAAACGAAGTATCATTAGAAAAAAAGTTAACTTACAAGCGATATTCACTATCCAAGATACCATAAGCATAGGTTGATCCAGACCCGCAAGAAAAACAATTCCCTTTAATACGCTTGGCTTCACTATCCAGTAAATAGAGTTGAGGTCCCTTTTTATGATAAAGCAAGCATCACAGGGTGAAGAAATTAGGACTAACATGCTCCGTAATGCACTTACTAGAACTATATCAAATGTCATCTTACAGCATGGCAAAGGATTTTTCTACTTAGACTAAGTGAGAAAGGTATAACAAAGTACAAGCACGAGTATATTCTTATGTAAAGGTAGCGTGACAGTGAAGCAACTATACCCTATAATCGTAGCCACCAATAATTATTGCAGTTGCTAAGCCGTAACCTTTATACTGAAAAAATATATTCGCCAACAAATTTGTAGCAGCAGCAACAGAAACGGGTTCCTATTAAAGAAAATGAAAGAAAGGGCAGGGTAACAGATTCATATACAGTTTTAATATTCGTTTAAAATTGAATACAAGAACTGCTAGGAGCAATCAAGTACACTTTATAGAAGCAAGCGAATCATGACAAAGGAACGCGTTTTATTCTTAGAAAGTAAAATTTAAAGCATGCAGAAATACGTAGGAAAAATATAAAGAAAACAACGTAAGTAGGGTTTTAGTATATCTTCAAAATTACGAAAACTAGAAACTCTAGCATGGTGTTTCTCCCCTCTATTTGCAGACAAAACTAAGCAGAGTTCACATTATTTAGTACGTTCACACTTGACAAGCAAAACCTCCAATGATTATATTTAGCAGCTTACTTTTTCCTGTAATTCGCGCAAATGACATATTTTGGCTAAATGTTGTAGCCAAAATATACAATCTGCCGCACAACCTGCCAATGTACCCATAATAGTATCAGTAACTGGTAAAACCTTAAGCACGGTTGAGCTTGCCAGAAAACTCCCTTGAGAGGCACGACTATCAACAGCGAAGATGACTCCACCTTGAAAGATAAATGCAAGTGTGGTGGTGCCTTTCGAAAAATCCATCAGACGAGGAGCAAGTTTGCCTTCTTTTACTTCAGCACAGAATCGACCGGGCTAAATTCAAACAAAAATCATTATGTTAGAAAGAGAGTTCATATAGGAGAATAAAATTCTAGGGTATAATTTATCGCCATCTGAGTAACGTCTCAAGTGCATAAGCAAACATGTGGTAAAGGAAATAAAAATAAATTTTCAACAGGTTCGAAACATTTGCGGCTCTAACTAACAAGTTTTATTCGGTAGAACTCCATGCAGCTACAATAAGTAGATCCTATAACTCTGAAATAGAAAGTATACGCCTTTCAGAAAATCTTTCCTATTAGGATAAAAACTAAACTTAAAGTAGTTTGCTTGATAGAAAAAGGATTTTGATTATCCTACTTTTTAGACATAACGAAAAGAGTGAGGAAGATCACTATCGCAAATTAACCCCGTTGACAAAGTTGTATGATTGAGAGCAATACAATAGCACAACAGCTTCAAATAGCGTATAACATAAAAAAGAATAGAAACAATAGGTCTTGTACTAGCCACTTTTATATAAACGCACCCACAGCATTTTGCAGTTCGAGAGGTCCACTACATACTTCAATTAAAACATTTTCCACATCCTTGCAAAGCGATATTAGTTCGCACAAAAGAAAAGAGTGCCTATTTTACACTTACCCTTTGGATAGGGGCTACAATAAATTCAGAAAGTGGCATATTCATGTAGGTAGAAACAGGTGAAGAAGATATGCGAAGATCACTTGGCAAGCAGCGCTCCTTTTCAGAGCAAGGGAGTGCATCTAAATTAACACATTCCATGTTGACGGATTCAACGTTGATAAACGAAATGAAAAAGGTAGGAAGTTCTTCGATTTAGTCGAAGAAACGAAAAAAGTAAGGCAAAGGAAAATAGTTTAACGAGTAATGAATACGAATAGCCTGATATTTTTCTCTTTCTACATGGACTTTTCAACAAAGTGGCAACGGAGAAAAAATCCAAAAGAGTACTCAAAGGGGAGCGCAGGCTTGAACGTAGAGATCAACAACAGGAAAATTAGCGAGTTATTATTCTCGGATTTTAAAGGATGAAGTGGCTTATACAGAAAGAACTGAAAAAGAGTGAGGTTGTTGCGAGAAACTCTACAAGGAGTAACACACGAAATATCGAAGTTTCCAATCATTCGAGGACCTACCTCTTCGAAGTGCCTGTTTTGGTTTCACAAGCACCGGCGACACAAAACAGCTCTCTCGTGCTGTAACACTCGGACACCGAGTGAATAGGCGAGAGATCAAAGTTCGCCTTGTGAGGCCAGCACAAAAGCTTGGAATTAGTGACCACACAATTCCCCTAGCTGGTAAAGGAGGCTACCTTTAAAATTGGAGTAGCAATTTCCAAACTATCAGTGATTTATGCTTACCGTCAATATATGAAAAAGCCAATTGCGGAAAATGATTTATAACAGGAAACATATATGGCAATGCAGGCACAGAACATATTTATAATGGGCCGCTTGAGCAACAATTACTTACTTCTGTCATGGTTTACTATTTATTTCTCATCGGTCTATCGAAGTAGCGTTTTCTATTTAAGCTAGTAGTAATTCGTCACGTAACTATGTTTTATTTCACTTGCAATGCCACTGCCATTTAATTTTTTTCTCCTTGCATAAAATCTGGAAATTGTTTGTCCTAGGCACCTGCTTATATACCGTACACAATGCCGAATTGCGCATTTCTACTATATTTTGCGATGAAATCGATTATTTTCTGGAGTTACATCGGAATGTACCATATTTATTTGCTTCCGAAATTTATTGTAACTTTGCAATAATAAACTTGCGAATGTATTAGATTTTCCGAGATATATAGAATGATTTTATTTGAAAAGGAAAAAACATAAATGACATGACTTGCCAATACATTACGCCTCTCATTCTATTTCGAAAGTTCTTCAAATACTATAACGCATCTGTTCTATATATTATACCCACGTAAAATTTGTTTGCATCTCTTTTCCTTATGTTATCAAGCCATTCATACTCTGACATACGGAAAGGTAACTGAGCACACCGGTATTGAGAAATCTCGTCCGTTTGCCAGTGCAATAATTTAAGCACACATGCTTTTGATTCAATTTTCAATTCAGAATATAGTTTCCGATTTGGAGCCTCGAGTGCAAATTTGCCCATGAGATATTCAGAATAAAGTTGCCAGTGATACTCCAGATTTCCCCTGTTCTGCAATTTACCGCTTTCCTGATACATAATTATCTTCTCGTGTAGTGGGTGTTCGTGCAATGTATATCTCTTAGAAAAAAGGACTTTTCGATATTTTTTACTGATTCTGATCCGAAAGATGATTTGTGAAATAACATTACAACGTTTCGAAAGGCTTAGAAAAGTAAATTTTCTCTACGGTTGATTCTGTTCTCATGAGATGTGAAACCTTATTGCAGAAATGACTGCTACTTGAGGTAAGAATTCATAAATGTTTCTATCAAGCGGTACTTTCAGATGATAAAAATGATCATCGCCTGAGCATATGCCCAGTGCCACAGTACAAAATGTTTTAGCTTCTTTATTATAGCAAATACACGACATCATGACAATCTAGTCATTTACATGGACTATCTGGAAAATATATATACAATAGTTTTTGCAGAATGAACAGCTATATGACCGGTGGAGGCACCTATGTTGCGAATACACATGTATCATGATAGAAAGAAAAGTGTGCTTTTACGCTTTGATCGGGAATCTGAAGACAAGAATGTCGTTAGAAGGTATCAGAGTGCCATTTTAGTTGTTTCAAATCAGACGGAACTATGATATGTCGCGAAAAAAGTTTACCATCGATTACAAGAGGGCACCAAAGATCTATAATATACTCAACTCCCGCGGGGCTTTCACCATCACCTACTTCATTAGTGGCTTTTTCCTGAGACGAAATGAAAGCAAACAACAATGAAAGAACACATGTAACAAAGCAAAAGCCTAGAAAATATTTCCACAAAATTGATGAGTAAATCTCTAATTATTTTTCCCTTTTAAAAAAGGCTCCAGTCTATTTTGGTTTCCTTCTTTCAACAGCCTAATTAAGTTGAAACACGATTGCGAAAAAACATGTATCATAGCACAAAAGTCGTCTCTTCACCTAAAGTCATGCAATCACTTATGAAGTCGCATAGCAATGGGTCAATATAGAATCAAAATGAGTACCAGACCTTCTGTATGCAACCAAAAAAAAGTAATGATTCAATATCCTCACCTCAATATTTCGTACATGAAGTATGCATGCAATGGGACATTTCGAAACAAATCCCAAGTCATTACTGCCAGATACACACAGTATTGCATTTAATAAAGTTTTAGGAGATCCATTCCATGGTGACACTTCTACGGTTTCATCTGCCACAGCAGCATGGTCTGAGATGAAACATTCAAGAGAAGTTCATACCATCCACATAGTAACAAAAACAGTGACAAAAAGCAGGCAATAGCCTTATGGTGTAGACACGGGCGATGCCTAAACAAATTAAATGCCTACACCTAAAACTGCTTATTAAGGCCATCAAATCAAGACATATTAAAATAGATGTTTTAACTGAATGTAAGGTTTCTTAAAGTAAAATTGCCCACTTAGCCGATGAAGAAAATCCATTTTAATCATATACAAGAGAAATTCCCATGACATGAAATTATGTATTTGTGTCATCCTTTTGGATCATTTTATCCCTATATGTATGCGCTGGCTTTTCTTTGGCTTCTTCACACCATCGTCATCATTTTCAAAAATACAACCTCTTCAACCGAACAGAATCTTCTGCTAAATTAAATAAACAACCCTATTCTATCATTCTCCACTATAAAACAAGCTCAGCAAGTGTAAATTGCAGGTACCGGCAGGAAGAGCAGACAAAGGAATGGCAGCCAATGCATCATATCGCAGAAAATAATAATCAGAATAGCGAATTCGTAGCGTCTGCGGCTTGAGTGGACTGCTGACACTCCCAAGAAAATACGTCCGCCATCGCAGCCGTCTAAGAAATCGCAAGCGTGAAGCATCCACCTGGCCTCGAACAAAAAATGAGCCAAAAGAATGCATGTACGTTAAAAGAGGAAAAAAAGCAGCAAAACATCACACCCAACAGATATTTAAAGTGACAAGCAATTGAGAATTTCTTCCTTTAAAGCCAAAAAAATTCTGCAATACACCCAAAACTACGAATCATCAACATCGAATGCTGCTGACACTAATGAAACCTCAAGGAGAAGAGATGAGAACGTACCACCACAGCGCCTTCCATTTTAGATATTCCCACGACAGATACAGCTGTTTCTCCCTCCAGTTTCTCCGGTTCTGCGTTTCCATTTATCGAAGAAAACGCATCTTCCTCTGGATAGGATCCCGATGGGTTTCCTTGAACAAAGTAACGTTCTATCATATTTTGTTTCAATGAAGGATTGTCCACCACTGCAACAATATCAACCTTGAATATATCGATCAACTCTTCCAAAAGCTCAGTACTGGCCAGATAGGGAGCATTAATTATAAAACCTATTTTTGCAATGAAAACCACACTATCAAATTTTATAAATTCAAAAAGTTATAAAGCATAATATACATACATTTCAGAGATTGCAAGGAAAGACAAACGTATCCACAGGTAATTTCATTCCCTTTATTTTCAGTAAGATATGCATGTGTCTCAGCGGTGCTGTGAAGATGAAGAGAATGCCCGCAGTTTCGTTCTTTTCGATATAGAAGGTGCATTCTGTCAATAATTTCTCGTTTTCAGTTTCTCTTCAGCTCAGAACAAACTTTGCTACAAAATCCTCTTTACGAAAAACGATTTAGACAAGAGGATTGTGAAGTATTTGCGGTTGGAATACCCATTTTTAATTTTATAGAAGATATTAAACTCCGTTCGTCACGATACACCAATATGAGAGGCATACAAACCGTTTTTCAACTAACAATATTTCCTATTTCTTGATATGAAAGCTGTAATTCATTCTATTTTTGACTTCCCTTTGCGATCTTACTGGTAGGATGCCCTTCATTTTAATTTTTTCCTATCCTTGTAAAATAGCATTTATCGCATACCCATATCCCTCCAATGAATAATTTTTCCTCTTTATTTTATTAATCTCGCTTTCTATCATTTTAAAGAGTTTGCAAACTAAAATTTTCTCTATAGATGACCTGATGCCGCAATAAGTTGAGAATCCTCTTCTAGCTGTTCATTTTTTCTACGAATTCCTCTGCATTGTTGCAAATTCCGTAAAAATCGAAGATGGACGGCCATACTCATGCATTCACACAGCTGTACATACATACACCCGCAGGAAACAATGCAACGTCTATACTGTGTTTTTCCACTGTTTTATCGTAATTTAGCTTTCTTTCATCTTCCATCAATGCATCTACTTATATGCATTCCTCTCTCTTTTCAATATATATTTTCAATGAGACATAAATACGAAGGATTGCTCTATAAAAGTGCAAGGAAGAAACAAAAGGGAGATTTTCATTCTATGAACTATACTCGTGTGATTTCCAGTAACTTTTGCAGAGAGAGTAGAATTTTTTGTATACGAGAGTAAGAGAAGCTCACAGAGAGAGTGATTATACAGAAAACATGTGTGCAATCTCCGCCTCAAAAGCACAGATCTAACCTTCTACACCCTTTGATTAAATCTTTTTTCTCTGCTTAAATAATAACAATTTTCTACATTCAATGTGTGTTTCTTGAGTATTTCCATAGATTAAGAATAGGGTGGCTAAAAACGGAGTTTCATTCTTCCTTTAAATCTTAATTTCAACCACTCAACATGCTTCCATACTCTGTTTCTTCTTCCTTTATATCTCACTTTTTTCTGCCTAATTTTTACCTTTTTTCAATCCAATAAAAATTCCAAGAAGACACAAAAAAAAAAAAAAATCTTTTATCCTATAGTTCTACCATAGGTTAGAAGAGGCTATTTTCTTCCAATTTTTTTTTCTTTAAAAACGTTTTTCATAACTATAAAACTATGAAATAACCCACAAAAAAATAAGCGTACGTGAAGATATAATTTTGGTTCGTCTTGTACATCCATATGGCCAAAATAAAAAGAGAGAGGATTTTGAGGCTCCTCTTCTTGCAAACCTCCCACCACAGTTGCTCCAATCATGCCAGGAAGAAACTGTACAGAATCCTTGTCAGTACTGCAACTGAGAGGAATAAAACATCTTGAAAAAATTAAAAAAACAAGAAATTAGAGGAGAAAACAACATCTTTTTTGTAAAAATAGACTCTATCCGTCAGACAACTCTATGCTCTAGCTAGCATTACACTGTCAATCCAAAAAATAAAAAGAAATACATCCCTATGCAATCCCAAAGATATAAAATCAAAGATAAGTAAAGCGCACCCTTCTTCAATCCTTCCCTTCTATGATCTCTGATAGAGGCAATCAAAATCGGTTGCTACTTCATCGTTTTACGTTTGCTCTTTATTTAAATAATTCCATCTCTAGTCAGTGCACACACTCTCTTCCCTATAAAAAAATGAAGTAAAATTCAAAAAGATGACTTCATGGCTTACCGAGGATCCAATTCAATATAAATTGGATTCCATGCTGTTTTCAAAGCATATTGAGACAAAATATGACAGACAGAAGATTTTCCACTGGAAGCTGCTCCCACCAACATTAACTAAGGAATAGAAAACACAAAAAATATACAAAAATACATCAAGAGAACATAGTATTTAACGCATATCCAATTGAATAATTTTTATCCGTTTTCCTAAAATCCTTGTCCCATTATATAAGGTCTACAGAGTAGATGGATTATTAAATTACATAAATTTTTAAAATACTGTACTAAATCGTGTTGTTTCCTTTCATTCTCATGTCTCAAACTCTCTCTAACGTTTCCTTCTCTCCCCTTCCCCCTCTTGCCTCAGATTCTCTCGACTGTTCTCCGCTTCCTCCCTCCTTCTCATGTCTCAGATTCTCTTTAATATTCTCCCTTTCACCTCCCTCTCCTCCTTCTCATACTCTACTCAAAAAAGGCTTCTCCTTACTCTGGGTCCAATGGTGCCTCGTAACGCTGCTAATTCTCTTCGACTATCCAAAATGATAGCAAAATTCAAATATTCCTTCATAGAATTGTTTGATGCTTCATATTCTTGATTAACGTTGCCTTGAACTTGTATTACGCAGCCTCCCCACGTAAAAATTGCAAAGCGGCTTCCTGGTCGAATGGGATACACCCTATCGACTAACATCTCTTGACCAAATATTTCTGCTGTGTTGGCTGCTATTTTCTCTCTGAATCGACGACGATCACTGCTTTCTGCTGGAAGAAGCTGAGAAACAGCAACACCCTCAGAAATATGTGTCAAAGATAAAGAAAACATATCTTAACAATGTTTTGAAAAAAATTTCAAGGGTTAAAAGGATCCTAAACTAAAAAACAGCATCAGTAGGAATCAACAGGAAGACTCGAAAGAAGAAATATAGAATAGAAAAAAGAAATGTGGGACTATAAAAATAAAAAGAATTGAATAGGTTAAGGATAGAAATGGAACATTCTCACTATACTAAAAATGTTCCAAATAGAATAACAGGAATCAAACAAGAAAAAAGATTAAGCAAACTTTGTGAAATGGAGTCCATTCTTCTCAAATAAAAATATACTTAAAACTATCAAGCTATAGCTAAAATCACACGTCGTACACATATATCATAGAAGGAAACGCAGAGTGCAGGCATTAACTTTGATGTTTTGGTAATCCCATTGGCCGCTAGAAATAAAATTTGGATACACAGTAAAGAAGGTGTAGAAACACACATTGATGCCAGAAAGGGTAGTGATGATCATATGAAGAGGATTCCAATAAAAATAAGAGATATGCATAAACTCTCTAGGATCAGAGGAGTTTATGCATTTACATAAGAAACGATGCACTACTATCAAGAGAAACAGGCTCTCTACGTATTTCAATAGGTAAATACTCCATAATTCAATAAAAAAATCAACACACACAGCTTACAGAAACTGAAGATTTTGCATGGATATCACCACTATCTCATCTATTTTTCAACTAGACTCGCTTTTCTTCCTAGTTGAGTCAATACTTTAACTATCTTATTGGGATTCATTTTAGAGTTTACCCCCGTGCTTTCAGTCTCATAGAGGTACTCTCTACAATCAGAGAGTCTCTGCCTCAGCACACACCACCATCCCTTTTGTTAAATTTCACTGGAAATTGCCTCTCCTAGTAAAAAAAAATACACGATAACGGCACTTTCTTGATGGATTATCAATGTGCATTTTTCCGAGTGAAAAGATATAAAAATGAGTACTATATAACTAAATAAAGCAGCAGTGGCTAATTTGCCAGCAATACTAGTTTCAACTGCTTCTCACCTTTACTGTAGCCCAATTTTCCGAGGTCTGAATGGTTGTAGAGACTGCATCTTCCGCTATAATACGCAGCTCTTTGAACGGCCGCAAAGCATACGTTCGAAGCAACGGTTTACTCATTATAAAAAAGTTTTACAAATTGACGTGGATAGCCGAGTATTATCATAAATTGGTAAAAGTGGGTCGTTTTCCCACAATAGCAGAGAAAAAGAAAATGATGGCAAAAAGGACTCAATAATGAAATGGATTATTCAAACATAAGGAAATAATTTTTAAAAAGTTGCATCAATCACTTTACTAATACATTGCTTCCCTCTCCACTCGCATGCAAATCTTCTCGCAAGGTTGCGAGCAAACGAAGAAAAAAGCAGAGAGAATGAACCGTAGAAGAGCATTTCTTTCTCCATTGCTGTGTTTCCTTCTCTTTTCAACACTCAGTGAAAGCAATCTATCGGTCTAAATTTTGGAAAAACAATCGGGATAACACTGAAGAGATAATGCATGCAAGACTATTTTCCTTAGGGGCAACTGAAAAGTGGCGAAAAGAGAATACTACTTGAAAAGTGCTCTCAAAACAAAAAGATGCTAATAAGCATTGAAAATATTCACCTCAAGCAAAAATGCAAACGGAGTTGGGATCACTCACTCCCTCGCCACGATTTCGCTTACATTGTACAAACTACGGCATTAGAGGAACAAAACGAATGCTACAGAGAAAGGCAAATTAAGAAAGTACATTCAGTAAACAGATAAAGAA
The DNA here is from genome assembly GCA_015476325.1 of Cardiosporidium cionae. Classification (NCBI taxonomy): domain Eukaryota; phylum Apicomplexa; class Aconoidasida; order Nephromycida; genus Cardiosporidium; species Cardiosporidium cionae. The sequence continues at coordinate 11,747 of JADAQX010000219.1, read as the reverse complement.
AGCAAAAGAGTTTAAGAAAGAGAATACAGAAGATTAGAGGCACTTTTGAACGATCGGGTGATTTTTTTTCCTTCGCTCAAAGCTCCACATGAATTAGAATATAGCTAGAAGAGGCAAGCAAAACGTTATGAAATATCTTTTCCCGGTGTTTGCTACGCTATCCACACGATCTTCCAGCTGTAGAAAAAAAAGCAGAAGGAGGAGGAGCTACAAAAGAGTTTGTAAGGAAAGAGTAAATTGCGAATATGAGAGGGGGACGCGTTAGGCATTTGCTCGTAATCTCAATCACGCTGAAGAATATTTTTGATAGTGCGCAACTCAAACCCAAGCAACCATTAATAGTTTACTACCGGTTTCACTTAAAAAAGCGTTGCCTTCTGTGGTGAATTCATATAAGTTTCCTGAAATAAATTAACATAACTTTTTTTTGTCACCAATACCTGTCCATTGTGCAAAATAATAACGGCAAATATCTTTTATTTTAGCATTTTGATGATATAGAACCCAAAATGCACCTATAGCGTATGCAAGGAAACATTATAAATAAGAAGAGCCAAAATAAACCGAAACACCCATATTATTAAAATCTCTTTGTCTCATATAATGCCTTTTTTATGATGCGACTTTTATTTTAATGAAATTCAATGTTATCAAACAAAAATAATGAAAATCTAGGTACGCCCTATTTTTTTCAAACCTTTTCTCCAAGCTATTACTTCTCTAATTATTTTCTTTATCAAACTTTCTTTTGACCCATTATATAAAGAGTCATCACTTAGCACTAAAAATTCTTTCACTTTAATACTGTGATCGCCATTTTTTGGGTTTTTTACAGTCGTAATAATCCTTGAAATAGCAGAAAACATTGTAATTTGGAAAATGAAAAAGAAAGTAGTGCCATAGATGCGATATGTTTGAAATCATGTTAGTAGGAAAGGTGTCAATCTTCTCATTTTTGTTCGCTAACACCTGAAATTTACACAATCAACCAGAAATTCGCTTTTATTTCCCTTTTTTGTTTTGCTTTTGAGAAGATACCGGCCCACCTAGTTTTCGATTGCAACGAAACGCCTATTATAATTCCTTTGTTACCGGAATTTCTAATAATATCATATGCATGAAGTATCCAATATACTGTCTTTTCTATTTTTTAGTGCAATTTAAATTGAGGTGTATGCACTGTCTTATTCTGTCGTATTCCATTCAAAAAGGGGAAACGGGAGCTAAAGGGCCAACAAAAGAGATAGGAAGCGCATCTTCGGTTTTCTTTATAGAGGGAAAAAATGAAAAAACAAAATATGAACGTTGCCTCGTAAGTGCGTTTCATTTTCTCATACTCATTTTATTTTACAATTTCTTCGTCAGCAAACTAATGCGAGTGTAGGTTTTACTTTATCCACGGCGTAGATAGAAGAAGAAAACAAAAGGGATTATTAGAATTAGAAAAGCAAGCGTAGAGTTTCTTCTTCTCGTTAATTTATCATTCCTTCATCTCTGGTATTAGTTACTTGGGATGAAGGGTATTGTTCCTGCACGCCAAGCAAACATTTTTGTATGAACAAAAGGCACTGTAGCAAGACGATTGCTGGATTGCAATATTCTTTATTTTTTGATTCTTCATGCTCATATTCTGCTCATTTTTCGGATGTTGTCGTTAAATTCTTGAATATCTTCTACTACAACAATGGTAAATTCTTCTGGTCATTAAAGAGCGGGATCTCTCCGCACTGAAATCGATCGCAAATTTGAACTTTTATTGCAATACTTTTTAAAAACTAGCCACTGAGTGATTATATTCATTTTCATGAATAGAATTTTAGTTCTTATCTTTCTCTTTTTTCATTCTTTGTTTGATCCATCGTCATATGCTTCTACCTCGGCTCACTGTTTCCCTATTGTCTGCCGTTAATTCACGCTCAATTTCCCTTATGTAATCATTAATTTTCCTCACCTTTTTTTTCGGTATCTTTTCCTTTCTAGAATCCCTGCACCAACCGTATTCGCAATGGCATCACACTCTATTCATCGTTGTTTGCGTCTTTTGCAACCAAAGCTTTCGGTATCAGAATTATTTTCAAATTTTTGTCGCGCATTTGAAGATACGCATCAAAGATTTGAAATGGCACTGTATCTGCATCGCTTACTGCAAGATAATCTACTTAGTCTACCGCAGAGACTCTGTGCCTACTATATTCTAAGTCGATACACTGTTTCTTTCGCTCCTAAAGAGGAACTTGAGTACCTAAGTGTGGAGGTAAAGGGATCTGCTGATTCTGAAAAGCAGCAGTCTCTTCCTATTTATGATTTTCTTTCTAATCAGCTACGTAATAGCCCTTCCCCATGCGAAAAGCAGTTTATTGCTTCGGTTTGCTTGTCTCTTATGGAAGAGAGGACGAAGGAAGAATCAGCTTCGTTGAATGCAGTGAGTAAGAGGAGGAATGAAAGCAAATGTGAGAGGTGTGTGTAGTGCTGGAAGAGAGTGCATTGTAAGTGAAGAAATTTAGTGAGAGGAAAAGAAGCCATGAAATGAAGAGAAAATACTAGCAAGACACAGAGGGCGATCGATTGATGACCTATCCTCCATAGGAACTATAGTTACACAGACACGTGCAATTTTCCTATTTATTTTTCTCTCCCTCAGTTGTTTTACGGAATTTTCAACATTTTTTGTTTACTAGAAGCTATCACGTTTTTATTTTGAGTGGCATGCCTGTAGGGTTATGTGTGTATTTTACAGTTCTATGTTTCTACGCAACAAATAATGAAAAATAGAGGGCCACACATGATTTGTTTCTACTCTATATTTCCACTAGATATCCACAATCTCCTCGATTTCTTCATGGCTATCACACTTTGACAAAAAATCATCGCTAGAGCAGCCAGAGGTTCCAAAAAGTTCTACACACGCGAGAGGTATAAATTCTTTCTTGTCACTTTCAATCTATTAACAACATCAATGAAGTATATTATTTCAATGAGATTTATGCAGCACTCTCAGGTTGTTCATTCTATAAGGCATGACATTTGTAGTGTACCCAAAAACACTTTATTGGAAAAAAAAGAGTTGCAGAGTTAAAAAATACAAGAAAAAATTCCATAGATAACCTAGAAATAGAAATTGGGAGATTAGAGGAACTCCGAATAGCAGAGAGAAGTGAGAGAGTAAACAAAAAGATATCTATGGAAAAATCTTTTGGGGCAGATTTATTGCATTTGTGTTTGATTCTAAACTATCCTATACAGAGGAACCTCAACATGTCTTTTTCTGTCTACTTTCTATTTAGTGGGATAAACGCATGGATTTTTAATTAGAATATCTCTAATTTTGCATGTATTTATGTAGTTAAAACAGTATTCATTCTTTTCATTTTTATGCATATTTACTGTCAGTTTTTTCTAAACAATCCATTGGTCTCTATCCCATTTTGTGGGAATTTCCTTTTGAAGATGGAAGAGAGTTATCTTGCGCCTCTGCAACACCTTCTGGTCTTACTACTCCCCTCATTACTTCTTCACACAAAATTGAAACACCCACAGCACAAGGGATAACCAGTCCCAATTTCTTTCATCCTGAAGTGTTCGTTTTTAGTTTGTATAGGAATGATTTTGACATTTTATTGCTGTATTTTTCATTTTGGCTGGAGTTTTTTTTTTGTGGAGGGGGGAGATTTCTGTTGGTATATATATATTTTTTTTTTATATACATATAATTTTTTGTTTTAATAAAAAAAAATTTTCCCCCTCTCTTCTCTCCTTTGCCCTTTAAATATATATTTTTTTTTTATATATATATAATTTTTTTTTTTTTATAATAAATTTTTTCTTCCTCTCTTCTCTCCTTTGCCCTTTAAATATATAGATATATTTTTTAAGAAATAAAAAAAATAATAATTTGTGTCCTTTTATATATTTTTTCTATCCTTTATACCACTTATTTTACAAAAAAAAAAAAAAAATATTTCTCGTTTCTTTTTTATGTGTTTTCTTTTTCTTTGACTATGCAGTCTTTTTTTATATATTTTTATCAGATCTCTGCCTCCTTCTCTTATTGGTTCTTTTCCTTCTATTTCTTCATTAAATACTTTCAAATCCTCTTGGATTCGTCCTGTACCTCCTCTTTTAGAACCCACCAGCAAAGAAATTTTTTGGCTCTCACCTCCCACACTTTCAGAGCCTGTGTGGGATTATCGTATGCCAGCCGATATATCTTCTTTTCCACGCTCTTCATCACCTTCTCAAAAACTTTCTCAGTTATTGAAAAAAGCACTTCACAACACATTGACGGAGGATGAAATAGCTGTTAGAAATTAAATTTTAATTTTTGAATATGTTTTTATCTATTTTTATGATAAGAAATGAACAAATAAAAAAAAAATAGGGAGTAACGACTTGAAACAGAAATCTTCAAAGAAATATCTTTATTTTATAGAGAGAAATAGATGCTCTGTGATTTTGAGGATATAGATTCTACTATTTATTTTTAAAAATAGAATGATAAGAAGAATTAATGTATAGGATTTTTTTTTTATAGAAATTGTTTTCAGATTTAAAATTTTTTAGAGATTTTTTTATTTTTTATTTTTTTATACTCCTAAATATAGTATTATATTTTTATAACTATTTATATTTTTTCAATTTCTATTTTATAATATTTTTTATTTTTATATGATATTCTTGTTTTGAATTTTTATTTATTAATTTTTTAGACTGTAAAAGAGTATTTAAAAACAAAAAATCTCATTCATCGAAGTGGTCTCCTTCCAAAACATATTCCTGAATTGGTTAAAATTTTTATTTATTTTGTATTTTCATTATTAGTGGAATTTCTATAGGAATATTTCTGTTCATTGGAAAAATTGATTTTGAATTTTTGAATTTTATGAATAATTTATTTGAATGCTTTTTATAATTTTTTTTTCAATTTTTCAGGTGAAACAAAATCCATCGGTGGCTACAGATGTTTTAATCTCTCTTTTAGATTCAATTCATGCGAATGAGTGCGTTCTAAATATAATTTTTAATTTTCTATTTTAAAAGAGAGAGAGTATAAATGAAAAGGAAAAATTTTGTTATTGCATTTCTATTTTATAATAAAGTCAGACAATAATTTCTTAATAAAAAATTATACATATATAGACTATTTTTTATAAAAAAAATATAAATTTTTGTTTATATTTTCTCTATTTTTTCTCACTCTTAAAAATAAAAAATTATAACGATTGAAAAAAAAGTTATAGAGTTCATCCAATGAAAATATATAATTTCCAAATATATATATAAGAAATAGATCCGAGTGATACTTCTCTCCAGTAGAAAATTCTCTATTTAAAAAAAAAAATTAACTGAGAAATAATCTATGAAAAAAAAAAATTCTATAGAACAACTTTAAAAAAATTTTTTTTTTTCAATTTTGTTTCTTCTTTTCTGTTTCATCCGATTAAAAATTTTATAAAAAATTAATAATTTCTTTAGTTATTTGCTGGCCTTAGCCCATATGGAAATGTCTCTCTCATCGATGGAAGTTGTCAATTCTTTAGCTATTCACAGTAATGTTGATTTTTCTCAATAGATTGAAAAAACGAAGTTATCTTTGATTTTTATTTTTCTATTTTATTAAAAAAGTAGAATAACTGTACAAACTGTATAGAACATGGTCTACACTCTCATGCTTTATATACATCAAATTTATATATATTTTTTATTGAAATAGTAAAGATTTCCTTGTGTTTATTATAAAAAAATGTTGATGAACTAACAAAATAATGTCGTAGAGGTTATATTACTATGAATTGAATTGTAAGAAAGAAGAGAAGAAATGAATTGAGAGAGAAGAAATGAAATGAGAGAGAAGAGATGAATTGAGATAAAGAAGTGTATTTTTAATAGTAGTTATAGCAAAAGAAAAGGAATTTTTTTGATTAGATATTTTCATTTTTTATCATTATATTCTTTAAAGAATTTGTGAGTTATTATATTTTTTTAAAGACGTTTATTTGTTTCATCCTTCTCATTTTGTAGAACTTCCCATAAAACTTCTTCATCTTTATGTGGTGAATTGTATCTCTTCTTGTGGCCAATTGAAGGATAAATATGTACAAAATCGATTAGTACGATTGGTAGGTCACACTTTGCAAATGCATGTTTATTTTCTAAATAAAAAAATATTAAAAAAATAAAAGAGGGAAAAATATGTTATCGATAAGGTTTTTGTGTGTGAAGAAAAATCAGAAGAAAATATTTTTCTAAAAAGAAAATTTCATTGGTAATCAAAATTCTCTGAAATATAATAAATGTGATACTTTTTATAAAAATATTTTAACTTCACTTTCTAATAAAATGTGTTTGTAGGTGTGTGTATTTTTGCAATCTTTATTTCGTAATAATATCATCGATGTCAGAGATTTCTTTGTAGAGGTAAAATTTGTGTAGAAATATTTATATTTTTTTTTGAAAATAAAACTGTACTTCCATCTGTTTTATTAAAAGAAATGAAGTTTCAAAGTAAATTTTTTTTTTTTTTTTTAATATACTTTTATTTATTATGCTATTTTGTATGAAGGTATATATATTATTTCAGAGAGAAATGAAGAAAAAATCATTTTTTTTTTTTTTTTGAGGAATGCCTCTCATTCTTTTCATCTTCTCTAACAATTTTTCTTTTATCAGATTCAAACATTTTGTATTGAATTCATTCAAATCAAAGAAGCTGGAATTCTCTATCGGATGATCAAAACATATGAGTACGTCTTTAAAAAATATTATTATTATTATAAAAAAAAAATATAATTCTCTTTTTTATAATAATAATACTACAATGAATTATATATATTTTTTTTATAATAATAATACTACAATGAATTATATATTTTTTTTTTATAATAATAATACTACAATGAATTATATTTTTTTTTTTTATAATAATTTCGTTAGATCTACATCCGATCCTCCTATAGCTTTACTTGACGCAACTTCTTAAAAAAAAATTCTGGAAAATTGAAGAAAATTGTCAAAACATGTTATTTTTTCTTCTTTTTATTTTTATTAAATAAAAATAAAACTTAATTTTTTTTTTTTGAATAAACGGCTATATCTGAAATGTTATTTGGAATTCTTGATAACGTTTTATTTTCAAAAACATCTTTTTTGAATGGAATTTTTCTCTAGTATTATAAATCAATGAGAATTATATATATATATATCCAATTTAGGTTTTGTGAAGTTTATTCTTTTGATATTAACATTATAGAAGAAGGAAATGGAGATAGTATAAAAGATGAGATTATAAATTGTTAAAAGAAAAAATCCAAAGAGAAATCAAATCTTAAAAAAAGGCCATTCGAAGCATTCGTTTCATAGATATATTTACAAAGAATTCTATTCTTGTAGAAACCCATTAAAAATTCTATAATCACTAAAGAACAAGAGAGAAAAAATGATTATCATCCCAATTCTTATATATTTAAAAAAAATAAAAAATAGATATAAATATATATATATTCCCTCTTCCTATCGATTAAGAAAGCAGAAATTATTTTTTATTTTTTTAAAAATATATATATTTTGCATTAAAATTTCCAATACTTTGTTTGCCCTCTTTCTTCTATAAGAATAAATTCTGTAAAACGGAATAAAATTTTATGCTTTAAAAAAATATATACAAATACCATTTTTTAATTTTTTTTTTCAAAACTACACGCAATGAAAAAATTTAAATCAATAATAAATATCATCCATACATCTATTCTCTCCCCTCCATCCACTTTCCTCACCCTTCCTTCCACCTCCCTCACCCTTCCTCCCTCACCCTTCCTTCCACTTCCCTCCCTCACCCTCCCTCACCCCACTTCCCTCACCCTTCCTTCCACCTCCCTCCCTCCCCCCACTTCCCTCTCCCTTCCTTCCACTTCCCTCCCTCCCCCCACTTCCCTCCCTCCTTACTAAAGCATCGTTTATCCAGAGCACATAAGACAACCTTCCTCTTCTGTGTCCCCTTTTCGATTACGTAAGCAAACGGTAGAATCTGCCCCCTTGGATTTTTTAGGGGGAGGTGAATTATTTGATGAGCTATCCGTTTTTACTTTAGTAGGTGGAATATTCTCTACATCCCCTCTAAGCCGACTAGAAAGATCCGGAGAAGGCGAAACAAAGGGGAGAAGCGTGGAGAGGGGAGACACACGAAGTACTGCCGCAGAGGGGGTGATGGCGATGGGAGGATTCCCTCCTTCTATCGAATGGATAGAAGTTTTTGCTTCCATCTCCTGTCCAGAAGGTGCATTGCGTTTCATAGCAGTACGAATGGGAGTAGAGAGAGATGAAGAAGCTGAAGGAGGAGCCACCGCCGTTCTCACTTTCATTGAATCCACCGTAAATTTGATAGCATCGGCAGCAGCCTTCGTACGAAGATAATATGTTCCCGTTTTCAATCCACGATGCCAGCCATGGAAATGCATAGCCGATAATTTAGAGAAGGAAGGATTAATCATGTGGATATTCAAGGATTGAGACTACAAAAAATATAAAGAAAGAGAGAGGTGGGGAGAGAGGTGGGGTGGGGAAAGAGGTGGGGAGGGGAGAGAGGGGAGGGGAGAGGAAAAAAAAAAAAAAGAAAAAAAGAGAAACAAAAACAAAAAAAGCATCCACCTACAAAAGAAATAAAACAATCACAAAAAATGTTTCATACATCTCTTAATCTATTCTCTTCCTCTTACCTGATCCACATAGATGGCTCTATCCACAGCCATATCAATGATAGATTTCTGTTTCATCTCCCATACTGTTTTATATAATTCCTTCAAATCTGCAGGCATATCTGGAATATCTTGAATAGAGCCATTGTGTGCAATGAGAGTTTGTTTAAGATCCTCATTCCATAAGCCTCTATCAATCAAATCATTCAATAAATGAGGATTGACGACAAAGAATTCACCACTTAAAACACGACGGCAGTAAATATTGCTTGTATAAGGTTCAAAAGTTTCATTATTACCTGAATAAATAAAAAATTAGCTTCATTTCGTACTACTCTCTTCGTTAAAATACAAGGTGTATATACCCTCCATAGAATGGAGAGTTGTGTTTTGATTGAAACGAAATATTCACTTGGTGATGTCTGTGACACACAACGGTTGCTTTATAACAAAATTGTTTTTTTGTTAAACATTTGGATGGTATTATCTCTTTTCATGACATTTTTCATTACTGAGGATGATACGAATTCTTCTTCAACAAATATATCTCCACTTTTTTTTCTACATTTCTCTCTTATTTCATCTCTCTTGCCTCCTTTCTCTTTCCATCTCCACTCGCCTCTTCCCACCTCTTCTCCCCATCTCCATTCTCCCCATCTCCATTCTCCTCTCTCCACTCTCCTCTCTCCATTCTCCTCTCTCCATTCTCCTCTTCCCATCTCCATTCTCCTCTTCCCATCTCTACTCTCCTCTCACCATCTCCACTCTCCCAATTGAAGACGTATCCAAATATAAAAAAATCCTCCTCTCTCCTTCTTTCAAATATATCTAAACTTTGAATAGTATTCATTTCCCATCCATCTCTCTTTAAACCTAAAATTTGAGAGGTGGAGGCGGTAGGCATCGGAGCAACCAAAAGAGAATTTCGTAATCCATATTTGGCTATGCGAGTTTTCAATTTCATCCAATCCCATCGACCAGACTGTGGCTGACTATCCCAAAGATCAAATTGTAATTTTCCTTTACTGGCAGGACTCCCTTCATACGTTGTATATGGACCTAAATATATAAAAAATAAATATAAAATACAAATTTTATTTAATTTTTCAAAATAAGTCCAGTCAAAAAACATCGACACATCATCTTTTCCATTTTCTTTCCCTTTCTTACAAATTAAATATATAAATAGTATATCTCTTTCTTTCTCTATCTTGTATATATCTACATCTCTCTCTCTCTATATCTTGTATATATCTATATATAAATAGTATATCTCTTTCTTTCTCTCTCTATCTCTCTCTCTATATCTTGTATATATCTATATCTCTTTCTCTTTCTTTCTCTTTCTTTCTCTCTCTATCTCTCTCTCTTGTATATATCTATATCTCTTTCTCTTTCTTTCTCTCTCTCTCTCTCTCTCTCTATCTTGTATTTATCTATATATATATATATATATCTCTCTCTCTTTTTTTTTTTCCACCATTTTCATTACATCTCTATACAAAGCATCCTTCCTTATCACAGAGAGAGTCACAAACCTTTTCTTTTTTTCAAAAAACAATATACAAAATTGAATTATAACTTACCCATTTTCTCAGCCAAATCACAGGAAGCATCACAGGCAGCAAAATAAATAGTTTCAAAGATATCCTTATTTAATAGACGAGCTTCTGGAGATTCATATGGGAAACGAAGAAGCATAAATACATCTGCTAAACCTTGAACACCCAAACCCACAGGACGATGACGTTTGTTAGAATATTCTGCCTCTTTGATGGGATAATAATTTCGATCAATGACTTGATTTAAATTATAAGTAACTACTTTTACTACTTCTGAGAAATAAAATATAAAAAACAGTGTGATTTGAAGAGAGAGATTAAAAAAATATTGTAAACATTTTAAGAAATATCTCAGACTAAAAGAAGAAGAAGAAGGGAGGGGTAGTAACATTTGTTTTTATTTAGTAGGGGGGAGAGAGGGGAGGAGAGGAGTAGAGGGGGGAAAGAGGGGAGGAGAGGAGGAAGAGAGAGGGGGAAGAGAGAGAGGAGAGGAGGAGAGGGGGAAGAGAGAGGGGAGAGGAGGAAGAGAGAGGGGAGAGGAGGAAGAGAGAGGGGAGAGGAGGAGAGGGGGAAGAGAGAGGGGAGAGGAGGAGAGGGGGAAGAGAGAGGGGAGAGGAGGAGAGGGAGAGTGAGAAATAAATAGAGAAATAAATAAAGAGAGAGAAATAAATAGAAATAAATACACCTCCTCTTTATTTATAGGAATAGAGTTATATTTTCAAAATAAGAAATATTTTTACAGTTTTTAAAAACAAAGTTTTCCAGAATGTTCAGAATGAAATGCCTCTCTCCATACAACAAATTATGCATTTCCAATTCAATTCTTTTTATAAAAAGTTCCATACCATACAGTTTTTGGAAATCAAAACAATGATTTTCTTTATCAACATATTTTGGAAGAGCAAGAGAAGCAAGATTACACACTGCAATTTCATCTGGTGAAGTATATTCCACAATTTCTGTGCATAAATTACTACATTTGATAGTTCCTAAATTCTGCTGATTGGATTTTCGATTGCATGCATCTTTATACACCATATAAGGATTTCCTGTTTCAATTTGACTTTGAAGAATAGTAAACCAAAGAGATTGTGCAGATATACTCTTTCTTCCTCTTCCTTCAGATTCATATTGCTCATATAATTTATCAAATTCTTCACCCCATACATCTGCTAATCCTGGACATTCATTTGGACACATCAATGTCCATTGGCCTAAAAATGGATATTCAAAAAAAGAGTTTCTTTATACTTGTTATTTCTACCTGTCTTGCTATCGATAGTAGACTTAGCATTGATTTCCTTTCATTTATATATATTTATTTATATTTATATTCAATTTTAAGATTCTCTTCCTACTCTACACACGTATCTACACTTTCTATATATATCCTTCTCCTATGTTCTATATATAGCCTCCCATTCTATCTCCACTTTCTACATATCCTCACTCTCCTATTCTAACCACACACCCCCTCCCCCTCTCTCTCCCCTCCCCC